>APFE030643514.1:79134-95589 GCA_000404065.3 Pinus taeda
GATCCTCACAAAGAAGCAATGGAAGAGTGCATGCAGCAGGTCTAGCAAACCGTAAAATAATGCGCTGCGGACCTACGAGTAGTACGGGACTAGTTGGAGGGAATCTGCGCCAAGATCGCCATGCCAATTGAGTGACTCGAGGATGAGTCATGATGATTATGTTGGGGGTCTGTTGGGCATGGAATCCCCCCACAACATGTTTTGGGTCTCAAAGCCCAAGTTTTGGTCAAATGTATTGTAAGACTCCATGAATTGTGGGTGCGGAGCGTGAATTATAGGTTGAGTCATAGGGTTGTCCACCCTAAGTATCGTAAAGTAATGTAATGTCATGTCGGCCTACCCATGGTCCGTAGACCATGGGATTGTATAAGTAGAGTGAGGCTCTAAGTTGTAAAAGTAGCTAAGTAGTGGAGTAGTAAAGGAGCGAAGATAGAGCATAGAGTAAGAGTCTAAGTTTATTGGGTCGTAGTAGTAGGAAGAGGCTCTGCAGCTGAGTGCACAGAGGCCTAGTAGAGTCCACAATTGAATAAGCGGTACCCTGCAGCTAAGTGCGCAGGGCGGTGTCGAGTCTATAACCTTGAACGAAGAATAATAAAGAGAAGTTGATTCCAATTTCTGTGCATCTGCTTGTGTATTGCCTTCTTTACATTTATACTATTTTGTTTACCACATGCACTTATATGATTACTAGATATACTGTTAATTATCACTAGTCTTACAAAAATAAGTTAAGTAATCGGGTAATAACAGGTTAAATAGTAAGGAACTTGGGTATAATACGAATTGCGCCCTGGGTAGGGCTGTGCCAAGGCAACATCACAGGTTGTGAGGGACTAATAGGTGCGTATAGCGACGTGTGCACAGGGTCAAATCGTAGACCACCAAAAGTTCATCAGACATCCCCAGGGCGCGGAAACATGGTTCTAGCACCCTCCCATACTACTTCGGGTGAGACCTCAGTTTGCGCTCTATGGACTGTTGTTGAAAGGGCAAGTAGTACTGGTATTTGCTTGGCTAAATCATCTCTGAACCTGGGTCAGGCCCATAAAGCCAACACTGTGCTTCCCATACAACTTTTATTACGAACTAGAATTGGTCAGGATCTTCATTCCCCAATCCCTTGAACACTGGCAACTTTATCGCATTGGCCATATTGACTCATAGTGGTGGCAGAGGTGGTATGGGTGAAGATGGGGGTGACGATGGTGAAACTGGTAGTGGTGTGGGTGGGGGTGGTATGTGTAGAATTCTCTATCTTATCAAATTGATCACGCTTCTTGGTGAGACCCTCACGAGCTCTTCTTTGTCCCTTCGCAGAGGTGAAATCAAGGGGCTAGTTTCTAGTTCTGCATTACCTTCGTTTCTATAGATACTCCCACTTCACGTAGCCCCAAACATTAATTTATTTGCATTAACCCATTTCTTACATAGTAGCATTTTAATCCAAGTATTCAAATTTTTAATGTACTTACCTCACCGCCCTTTGAGGAAGCGTCGTTCTACCTCGCTATAGCTTACTGAAGTATCTACCACCAACTCGGTGATGAATCCTCCTATGATTCGATCTAGCACTAAAATAACTTAAATAGTTTAACTAATTTAGTACAAGTGAAAGGATACATGAATCATAAACATTCACAAAACAATCTTACAAATATTCACAATCCATGCATGAAAACATGTTGGCCATCAAGCTTCAAGTATTAAGTAAAAGTCCCAAGATACATGAATACAACGAACATCACTAGCTCCAATAGTGGAGCATTGGAGCAACGAATTGCTCCCCAAAAGTACTGACTTTGTCTCTCTTATGCCTTATGGGAGAAGCCAAGGTGAAAAAGTCCTTTTGCATGAACAATGAGGGTGTATATATAATAAATGGGGTGATCATTTACCTCCCTTATGACTCTTGGACTACCCACATGACTGTTTGACTTCTCTACGATGTTTTGAATTCCTACATGACTTTTCACATTACATTGATGACTCTTGGACTTCCACTTTACATTAAATTTCTCTCATATAGAATTTACACAATCCACAAAATGATATATCACATGATGACTCATGACATGACATGACACTGATGACAAGGACTACATGATGACATGGCAATGACGAGCCACTTTTTCTGTTTCTTTCTTTGTGTCTTCTTGAGAGGTGGAACATGGTCTTCTTCTTCATAAGAGATATGATTTTTTATTTATATCCACATTCCAAAGAGTTTTGAATCAATATGGAGTCTTCACGGGGTTCTGATATTTGGTCTTCTGTTGTAATTTTGTATTCCTTCGTTTTCTCGCATGATGATCATTTAATCTCTTCATCTCCATAGGTGTATTATAGCATGGTATCCCTCTCCTTTCCCTCCATTATCATCTTATCATGATAAGATAGAGTACCTGTAACCAAAATCCATTCATGACAAGATGACATTAGTCCCAAAATACCCTAGTCTAACATGCTTCATGATAGCCACTAACTGAGCTGTAATCAGGTGATAGGTTGGGAGACAAGATTAGGAATTGCGCAGTTCAAGAGCTCATGACTAAGGCTTGATGCTTGAGACTGTGAAACGTGTAGTTATGGAGGGCCAAGGCTAATTGGCTATGTAGTTGAGGGGCTTAGGATGTCAATCTTAAGCCTTGAAGTTTCCTAGTGACTAGTTTTGAAAGGCTATGCTAGACGACTACGCAACTGAGGAGCTCAAGAGCTCAAGGTTGAGGCTTGGAGTTTCCTAATGCGCAATTCCGACAGGAGAACGAGACGAGAGATTGCACACTTAAAGGGTTCAAGGCCTCAAGATTGAGGCTTGAATATTGAAGTTTCCAAATGTGAAATTATGGAGGGAGAGAGGCCAAGTGATTGTGCATTTGCACAGTTTAAGAGCTCAAGGCAAAGGCTTGATTCTTGAGACTACACAATGCATAGAGAAGGATGGATGGAGGAAAGGATTACATAGTTCTAGAGCTCAATGAATGGGATAGAGAATTGAGACTACACTGTGTGTAGTTCCAAGAGGCAAGGTCATGGCTTGAGGGTTGATATTGCGCAATGCGCGGTTCAGGAAGGCTGAGTGAAGTCAAGTTGCTCAGGAATTTTATTTTATTTTATTTTTATTTTTTAAATTAAATTAAATTAAATTAATTTTTTTTTTTTTTTTTTTTTTGTAAATTATTTTTTATTATATATATTATATATATATATTATTTATATATATATTAATATATATATTATATATATTCATATCTTTGAATAAGGTTAAGTGTGGGACCAATGAGGCTTAATTGAGTAGAGAAAAAACTATATCATGATCACACACTCGGGATAGTCAATTATCACTCTAAAAAAACAAGAAGAACATGATGCCCTCAGTGTGACAACAATGCAACTTACACAAAAGATACACTTTGACTAGTATGACTCATATGACTCATCAACACCAAAGTTACCCCTTGAAATAATCCAAAACTCCACTTTATATGATAAGTGACACTTCCCATGCCAAAAGATGACATTTTCTATATAAAGAGAAAAGTGTGAACGACACTTGCTATATGCGAACAACGATGAAAACAACACATGCTAGAGCCAAGATAACATGGAAAAAACACTAATTAAGATGAAATCAAGTGAATGTGACAATCAAAAACATGAAAGAGAAAATCATGAAAGTGAAGGTGCACAAAAGCGATAATTTGGAAAACTCAACGAAACAAAAGTACATTCACAACCAAAAGTGAGAGCCTGTCAATGCAAGCGTGTTGGATAGATGACATTGTCTAGATGGCTAGTGGCTACAAGTGTGTTGTCACTAATGTCAATAATCATGCTAGGAGATGTGTGACATTAATTTCAACAATCATGCTAGGAGATGTGTTGGGCAGTTGGTACTGTCCAACTATTGGAAAGAGTGTTGGCATTGATGTCAACCAGATAGCATGGATGTTTGTGGAAGCAAATGTTGGATTTGATGTTCCTTAGCCTAGCTGTGATGGTAATTGGGCTATGTGTCAAATTCGTGGAGAGACCCATGGTTGCTATAATGCATTGTAGAGAATCATCACATTAGCAGGCTTATTGGAGAATCCATAAAAATATGACTATGATGGTTGGGAGTCCCAGACTTTGGAGGAGGTTCTGCCTTACTAGATCAAATCAGATACTCTTGGAGATGGCACAGTTGGTTAGTGATCTGAAATATATCTCCAATTATATGTGGAACCTTTCAAAATGCCTCTGCAGGTTCTAGGCCAAAGAAGAAGAGCCAAGGTGGAAAGAATGACAAAGAGTTTGCAACCATTTCCTAGGTATTAAATTTTGGCATTATTGTCATTGATGACAAAGAAGCACAAGGGAAGAAAAGACAAAGAAGTAGAAAAAGTGTAGCAAAGGTAAAGGAGCAGTAAAAGTGCAAAAAAGGAAAAGGAGCAACAAAAGTGAAACAAAGGTAAAAGAGCAACAAAAGTGTAGCGAAGGCAAAAGAGAAAAAAAAGTGCAACAAAGACAAAGGAGCAACAAAAGTGCAAGAAAGGTAAAAGAGTAGAAAAAGTGCAACAAAGGTAAAAGAGAAACAAAAGTGAAACAAAGGAAAAGGAACAACAAAAGCACAAAAAAGTTGAACAAAGGAGAAAATACTGGGCATTGTTGTGTTGCAAGACTATGGCAAAGGAAAATATGTGCAAGAAAGTTGCTATGTTGAAGATTTTTTGTGATGTTGAGTGTTTTGATGCAAGGCAAAGGTAAGAATCCATGACACCAAAGGAAAGACTCCATGACAGCAAAGACAAAACTCCATGACAACAAAACAAGACAAGACTCATGGAGGTTGAGATAATGACATGAAGATATTGTGATGCAAGTCCAAGGAAAAGATGTTGCGAAGATTGTTGTGACACATTACTGATAAATATTGTTATTTGATGTTGGATTATGTTGATGAATTTTATCATTTCATGTGGATGAAAAATAATATTGGGTGGATTATTTATCTTTATGTACTAATATTCAAGATATAAAGAATTTGGAAACAAATGAGTGGAAGGCAAAGAGTCAAGCCTATTCACTTCATATTCCTATGTGTGATGCAAACAAACAACAAACTATCTTTATAAAAGATGTGATTTTGGAAGGCATTTGAGGTTAGAGAGTGGGAGAATGTGGGTGATTTCATTGAGGTATTATGAATTAGTTTCCTGGTGCATTTGAATCTTAAGTGAAGCAAATTTGAAGGGAAGAACAAGCAGAAATGAAGATTGATATATGCATAATTTATGACTACTTAAACCAACATATTATTATTTCTTATTTGCATCAGGCAGTTGTTGTCTCCTTTCAAGTGTGGCTTGATAAATATCCAGTTGGAGCTGGTTTAGGTAGGAGTCTCATGTGGGTTGTAGCCTACAGAAAACATATGGGAGTTGGAGCTTCCTTACATGTTGTAGCGTGTAGAAAATTAAGGTAGAAACCTCCTGTAGGTTCGAGCCTATAGAAAATAAGATGTAATAAGGAGTAGGAGCTTGCCTCTGCATCACCACAATAATACAATTGTGGTTTTATCCCTTGATGGGTTTCCATATATATCTGGTGTTAATATGTGTTATTATTATGTACTAATGTGATGTTTTGGTTTTCTTATTGCTTGGTGTTCACAGACTCAATCTATTGGTCATTATTTGTTAAGCTACTCATGTAATGTTTCAGTTAATGATATTAATGATTTTTTTTTTTGTCCATGAATATACTAAACTGATTCACCCCCCCTCTAAGTTTAGTCAAGTTTTCATTAATTGGTATTAGACCCAGTTCCTTCTGTATAAGCCTAACAACCTGAAGGTATTTTTACTTGAGTCATGGACTATCAAAGTGTACCCAAGTTGAGTGTAACAAACTTTCATGAATGGAGAGATAAGGTAAAGTCTGAACTGATAGCTTATAGACCTAGTGTATGGAAACTTGTATGTGATGGATAAAGTAAGAACTCCCCCTCTACACAAGAACAATAGTGAATGCTAAAGCAAAATGTGTTATGTTTAATAATATTCATAATAAGGATCTTGATACAGTAATAGACTTAAATTTTGCAAAAGAAATATGGGATAGGTTACATATGGTGCATGAAGGAGACATTAGTAGCTTCACTGTTAAGAAGGAGAAGGTAAAGAGGAAAAAGAAGAATCCTGTCAAAAGGAAAATATTCAGTGAAATGAGGTCTATGCTAGTGTGAATGGACCTTATTTCCATGAAGAAAATACAACTAAAGAACAAGCCAAGCTTGACATAGCCTTGACTGAAATAGAAATATTAAAGAATGAAAACAAAGATATAAAGAAACTAGTGCAAACATGTGATTAGAAAGAGCATAAGTACAAGGAGGAAATTTTTAGTTTGAAGAATCAAGGAGAATAGAAGGGAAGATGAATAACTAGCTAAAGGAGAAATATGTACAATGTGAAAGATTAATGTCTCAGATTATTTAAGCTAGAAGACAATTAGATGAAAATAATAAGTTGTGTAAGCAACTAGAAGAGGAGATTGCCTCCATGAAGAAATAAGAAAATGAAGCCTTTAAAGATGATAATGAAGAATCCCTAAAAATACCTATAGGAGAAGGGACAAGCACAATGTTTTGTAAAGAAGAAAACAAAAACAAGCAGCAATATCAAAATCCAAAGAATGAGATGAAGAAGGAATTCACTACAATAAGATCATTTTCTCCTGAAAATGAGTTGAACAAACTTGGAAGATTACAAAAGATATTTTTCGCTCCCTTGAAAGATATCAAGTGTTTTTCTTGTCATGAACCTGGACATATTGTAGTAGAATGTAAAAGAAAGAACATCAAGCCTAATCAACAAAAAGTGCAGCAAATGAGAAGACTTCCTCAAGCAATCAAACAAAGAAGACATTCATTCACCATGTACACAAATCATTTCTATGGTTACTATTATCTATGCAATGAATTTGGACATAGATCTATTGAATGCAAAAATTATGTAAAGAAAAATAAAAATGACTCAAGAAAACACACATCATTAGTTCCTTTGCCCAACCATACAACATTCTATTTGTGTAGCAGTCTCCTCCATATGGTCAAAGAATGCAAACTACTATATATCCTAAAGAGTTCTAGACATAAGATGAAGGACACTTTAAGTAGATCAAACGATGAAGGAAATGCACTACAAGCTACGAAAGTGGGAAGAGAAAGAGAAGGAACAACTTGTTACTTCAATGATGCAATAAAGGATACATGGTTTCAGGGGGAGTTGCTCTAAGAAACAAGGCAGTCATCCAATAAGTATTAAAAGAGCATAAACATCCCAAGGGGAGAGAAGCCCATAAAATGTGAGAATTTAATGGGCATCGTGAGATCAAAGTTGGCATTGAAAACTTGAAGCAAACAAATACACATACATGCAGAAGAAACATCCCAAGGGGAGAGAAGCCCATAAAATGTGAGAATTTAATGGGCATCGTGAGATCAAAGTTGGCATTGAAAACTTGAAGCAAACAAATACACATACATGTAGAAGAAACAATTAAGTAAATAACAGAGAGAAATCTATATGAGTGGCAACATCATGAGGACAAACTCAGTTGGAAAAAGTGAAAATAAGAAGGAAATATATGTTATTGGGTAGGACTAGGTTAAGAACTACTGGGAATCACATGTGGAGAAACCTTCAACAAATAAAAATGAAAATATTCCTACAATTATTGGGAAGGAATTTAAGAAAAGAATCATTCCTGGCCTTTTTAGTGAAGAACAAAATTTTTATAACTAGAGGGAAGAGAAAAATCCATTCCTCCCTTGATTATCACTCCTCGGCCTTCTGAAATAGGTGCTAAAAAAAACATTTATTCACTTACAAAAATGGATATTAGAGTTGAAGCTAAAGTTCTCGTAAATGCTGAAGAAGGTGCCTTGAAGGATTCTAATGATAAGAAAGAAGATATTGCTAATGCAGAGATTGGAAACAAGGTTCTTGTAGATGGAAAAGGAGTTGCCTTGGAGGGTTCCATTGATAGGCATCAAGATATTCCCAATACAACAATGGAAAGTGAGCTTCTTGTAAATGCCGCAGGAGGCCTCTTGAAAGATCCCAATAATAAACGACTCGGAATTTCCCATGAAAAAAATTGAATCAGACGTCCTTGTGAATTCCATAGTAGGTGTCTTGAAGGATTCCAAAAATTAGCAGTGGGAAATTGCCAATGAGAAGTCCAAGCATCAAGGTATTTTCAACAAGGATTCAGTTGTCACTAACATGGCTACAAATGTCGTTGTTTTTCTTGATAACGATTTGGTGGATGGTGTCTTAGAACATGAAGTAGATGACCTAGATAAATTTGTGGCAGATGACATACAAGAAGCAAGAATACTAGAATGTGACCCTAAGCAGGAGGAGGAGCTAACTGGAAAAATATATTGAAGATAAGTTGTCTAGGTATCATCAAATAATTTTTGGAGCCTTCAACGTTTCATCGAGTAATGGACTTGAGTGCAGTATTGTCACATGGATGTCAGAGATTTGGAACGTTTTAATGCATACCTTATATCAATTATGCTTCTCTCTGTGTTACCAGCAGAGTAATAAAGATTCTCTGGAAATGGGACCATTATGATAATAAAATCATTATTCAACCCAGGCATAATTATGGAATGAGCATACGCTACATTGTATATCATTAGTATGCCAAGCATCCAAGGAAAGTTACAAATTTGATTGGGGCTATTTGAACTGGTGTATTAATCAATTAATTGGAAACATAATTACAATGGGTGCATGGTGTTACAAATGATGTGGTGACATTGATTATTTGAAGCGTCGATCAGTAGCCTTAATACCTATCCAGTCATTGGAATGGTAGAAGCGTTGCAATAGGAGATGCGTTAAGATTGAGATGAGAAATCCTCCAGTAGCTAGCTCCTTGGGCTCCAGAATTATTTCTCTTACAAATATCATCCATGAATGGAAATTGGTGTCGGAATGCATTGTTAGTGGTTATCCTAGTTACCAGAAACGGGATGACGACCACTGTTTCTGCAGAAAAACGCATCAGAAACGAGACAATACGGAAAACGCTGTTCCCAACGTCGTTCTGAAATGGATCAATTTTTCTTACAACAGTGTTATGCCACCAGGTTTAGTCATCACCGGTTTGTCCTCGGTTACATCTTAGAAACTCTGGTTAACTCTCGTCCCAAAAAAGCATTGCGCAAAATGCACGGCATGCAGAAAGACAACTAGTTTTATTTTCCAGTTGCGCAGGGTAGAGGAACAATTTAGGATGAATAATTTTTCAATGATTGAAGTAATGATTTGGTTTTTATTTGTAATGTCAAAAGTTTAATATCTTTAGTTTCGCTCTGTATAGATCATGAATTGAAACTGTGAAACCTGCAAATCTGTAATGTCTATCTAATGACAAAATCTTAGTTGGGCGCTATTAATTATGTTAGATAATTATTGAATAAAATCGTTGACGGTCCAATAGGTATGTCTCTGAATGGAAGAAGATGAAGAATTTAACCCCCAACAATTTTCTGGAATGAATCAAATGGTCATTCTATAACCAGGATTTTTACTTCTTATTATAACCAGCAATCCTCTGTACAAGCTGATCACAGATCTTTCCCATCTGTCCACCTATATACACAAATCTATGGTTCCCAATAAAGAGCAATCCCCACTCAACATATACTTAAAAGGGAAGATGACATTTCTAGGTATTTAGTTACTTTCATTAAATTGTTAATTTGTTGTTGGTGTTTTGTTTTGTTTTGTTGCATTCTAAAAGCCAATAGTTTATTGTTGAATTTTTGGTAATATAATATAATTGCTAGGAAGAAGGATAAGTTTGGAATACTTGGTATTTTAGTAAATAAGTTTTTAAAGAAATTTTAATGTTTTTTCTCTCTCCTCATTTCTTGAATGCGAAACCTCAAAATTGCGTTTCTCGTCTCGTTTCCCGTTTCTCGTGTAACATAGGTGCTCATATGTATTTTTCATATGCTATCAACATGCTCCATATGCTTAGCTTCATATGCTATCAAGACGCTCCATATGTTACGCTTCAAGCTCTCCATATGCTATGCTTCCATCAACGCTTCATATTCTACACAATATCAACGCTTCATACCATTATAAGAAAGTTGAGTGGTACCTAGAGCTCAAAACCCTAATTCGACTCTTTGATATAGATCCAATTATAATTTACATATGTGGCACGGATTTGGAACACATGAAGGAGAGAAAATAGCATAAGCAATGTTGAATAGCGTAGGACATGTCGAATAGAAAAATATTGATATATTGAATAGAATAAGGGATGTCGAGTAGTAAAAGACTGATAGTTTGTGAGATGTCGATATGCCATATGTTGTTGCATTCATACCAATATACCAATGTAATGTTGTTACTGCGTTAATACCAATATACCATACCAATAAAGCGTAGTTGATGCATTCATAACATTCCTGTTGCGTTCATACCAATATAACGTTGTTGTGTTCATACCAATATACCACTATATGATGTTTCTCTTATATAACATTCTTTCTCAATGAGTAAACCATAACATTACTGCTCTTATATAATGTTGTTTCTCTTATATATTATGATACCATAATACCATATATGAGGTTGCTCAGTCATGAATACATATATAAGGTTGTTGCTCCATATATAACGCATCGATGGTTGTTGCGCTAATATTGTAATTGCAGGGAGATAACCTCAATATTGTAATATTGAACGCATTCACCATTAATTTTTGTGTTAATATTAACTCATATAAACCATATGATGCGTTAAACCATGGATGGTTCTTTGATACCACTATGCTAATAGAAATGAATACTTGTTTCATTAATGGGTCGGAATATTACAACATATTCATGATTGCTATTGTGCAACAATAAGGCTATTGTGCAGTGATAATAATAATGCCATTGAACACCTGATAATAATAATAATGCCATCAAACAATAATAATTCCAATGAAAAATAATAATGCCATTGAACAATAATAACTACCTATGTTATCAGAAATGAGAAACGGGAAACGAGACCAGAAACTAGAACGAGAAGAGAAACGCAATTTTGTGGTTTAGCATTCAAGAAACGAGGAGAGAGAAAAAACATTAAAATTTCTTTAAAAACTCATTTACTAAAATACCAATTATTCCAAACTCATTTACTAAAATACCAAGTATTCCAAACTCATCCTTCTTCTTAGCAATTATATTATATTACCAAAAATTCAACAATAAACTATTGGCTTTTAGCATGCAACAAAACAAAACAAAACACCAACAACAAATTAACAATTTAATGAAAGTAACTAAATACCTAGAAATGTCATCTTCCCTTTTAAGTATATGTTGAGTGGGGATTGCTCTCTGTTGGGAACCATAGATTTGTGTATATAGGTGGACATATGGGAAAGATCTGTGATCATCTTGTACAGAGGATTGCTGGTTATAGTAACAAGTAAAAATCCTGGTTATAGAATGACCATCTGATTCATTCCAGAAAATTGTTGGGCGTTAAATTCTTCATCTTCTTCCATTCAGAGACATACCTATTGGACCGTCAAAGATTTTATTCAATAATTATCTAACATAATTAATAGCGCCCAACTAAGATTTTGTCATTAGATAGACATTACAGATTTGCAGGTTTCACCGTTTCAATTCATGATCTATACAGAGCGAAACTAAAGATATTAAACTTTTGACATTACAAATAAAAACCAAATCATTACTTCAATCATTGAAAAATTATTCATCCTAAATTGTTCCTCTAAGCTGCGCAACTAGAAAATAAAACTAGTTGTCTTTCTGCATGCCGTGCATTTTGCGCAATGTTTTTTTGGGACGAGAGTTAACCGGAGTTTCTAAGATGTAACCAAGGACAAACCGGTGATGACTAAACCTGGTGGCATAACACTGTTGTAAGAAAAATTGATCCATTTCAGAAAGACGTTGGGACCGACGTTTTCCGTACCGTCTCGTTTCTGATGCATTTTTCTGCATAAACGGTGGTCCTCGTCTCGTTTCTGGTAACTAGGATGAGCACCATTATGAATGTTAATATTATACATTAGATATGTAGCATATGAAGCATTTGATATGGTGAGAAATCGATTGTGTGAAGTGTTGATATTGTGTTGATAGCATATGAAGCGTAGCATATGGAGCGTTTATTATATTATGTTTGGATGAAAATAATTCATATGGATGGTATTATATATACGTTAAATTCGAAATGCCATTATTACATATGCATTCGATTTGCAATGGAGGTAAAGCCCGCAAGGAAAGATAAAGCTAAACATAAAACTATCAGATAGTGAAAGACAATTTTTGTGAAAATTCTGTTAGGCCCCAACACTACTAGTATAGGGGCGTAGTATAGGGGCCTAACAGTGATAGACAATTTTTGTGAAAATTCTGTTAGGCCCCTACACTACTAGTATAGGGGCGTAGTATAGAGGCCTAACAAATTCCTACCTATGATGAGAGAATATATACAGTCTAAATCTCAATGATGCACATTTGATAGAAGTCGATACTGATGATTCTGCTGTGTATTTCACTACAGGTGCTGCTCATTTCATTACAGGTGCTGCACATTTGATAGAGGTTGATATTGACGATTTTAATGATGAGAATAACCCAATGAATGACTATCCTAGTGAATAGAAATCCGAACTTAAATGATAAATTCCAAAGAAACTTCTCTAATTGTATGAGGAAGAAGATCAATTTGATGAAAATGATGCAGATTCCAATGTTGTTGAGAGTAATGAAAATCCAGAAAATGGACATACCACAGATGATGATAAAGTTCCTTCAAAAGTTCTTAACATGGCTTGCAACTTTAGAGTTGTCTAGTTTATACTTCTTTAGTTATAATAGTTGGAAAATCACCGCTACATCGGGAGAGATAACGAGCACAATTATGTTTGGTCAGAGAACCATGAAATTGGAAAATATGGAGAAGCTGAGGGAGGAGTTTGATTACAAAAGTCTCTGCCGCAAGCTTGAAATTCAGGTGGATGTACTAACTATGGAGAATGAGTGACAGTATAAAGTGGCTCTTGATACTTATTATCGATGGCGCAAAAGCTCATATCGACGTGGACAATCACCATTACAACCTGGATTTTATTAAGATGGTGTTATTATTATTGTTCATAAAGTTATTTACAGGAACTATTTTGTTGGGATTAAAGAAATCCTATTTATTCACTGGAGTTGCCGAAGAATCATATTCTTAGTCTACCAATTTTAATAATGGAGATCAGTTTCTTGCTTTGGCAAAGGGAGTTTTAAAATGACATGAAAAGCTAGAAAATTTATGAGTGTAATTTGAGTTAGGCTTTTGTATATGGAGCACATGGTAATGTTGTGTAATGCTCAAGGTATCACTATATATAAATATATTTATGAGGTTGTGTAATGCTCTGTACTGATGCAAATCTGGGAAAAAATTGGAGTGATAAGGACACTGCTGTAGGGTGGTTTTATAATTTAGGGTTGTGTGCTTGAGAGCTATTTGTTTGCCATGGAAATCTGCTGAGAAGCTATGGAATTATCTAGTTAATAACATGTGTACTGAAGATGAAAACCATAAACTCACATGTTAATTGAGAGATTTGGCACATATTATGGTCCATACTATTGAAAGTGTTGGTACATGAAAGTTGTGGCACATATTATTGAGAGAATTGGCACATATTATGGATGTTCACAATATATAATATACATACATATATGTATATGGGAGAAATGTTATTATTGTGTTGATCATTGTATATTGGAATACATTCATTGGATTATCTTATATTGGAGCAACATTTATAAACAACTTATTCATTTGGAGAAACTCTCATGGTCTGCCTACTTTACTCTTATCAACGTTGTAGTTAGTAACAAACTTAGAAGGACCGTGCTGTATGCACAAGTACTAGTTCTTATTACTTATTACAGGTTGTCACTTGGTCAGCCATAGCAAGATAACTAGGAGTTCAAGCCAACTTCTATGGATTCCAGAAGAAGCTTTATATGTGATGAAATGAGAGAAATATTACTTTACACAAACTACTCTAACTGCAGAAAGGAGAAATACTTAAATGTAAAGCAAACCAAGTAAATCCTACTTAACCAACTAACCCTACTTTTGCAGAAAGAACTATGAAAACCATGAAAAGAATGCCATTATCTATCCAAAGAAGTAAAAAACATCTAACTAAGCTATTTTTGGAAGTAAATGAGTAAAAAACATCTTTTTGGATTTTTATGTGAATTTGACATGCATGTAATTTATTGTTTGTGAAGGTGGCAGCGAATAGGTGATGTTGAAGGATGATCTTTGGATTTGAGAGAATGTAGGATGATGTGGTTGGGTCCTAGGAGGTCTCAGGTGGTGGCCTTCTGGAGGCTTTTCCCAAACTCGGCCTTCAAAAGAAAACCTACAAGAAAATCTACAGGAGAACACAGGAAATTTATAGGAGGAAAAACAACGTTCTACAAGAGGCCTACACGAGGAGGCTGAGAGCAGTTTTGGATATTTTTAAGGTGTGAGAGTGGGTGGAAAAGGTGGATGAAGGTTGGAATGAAGTGTTAGGGCACCTAGGGTCTACCAAGAATCATCAGGAGAGAGAAATATGATTGGATTTGCTTAAGGAGAGAGGAAGAAGTTCTATGGAAAATGTAGGAAACTAAGGTAGAATTGAGGGGAGACTTGGGCGACCTGTAGGGCATGGATCAGATGGAGGATGGAATGGTTGATAGGCTGAACTGATGCTAGAAGATATCTGCTGCATAACTGATAGTCAACCAATGAGATCAAGCAAGCAATGAAATAAGTGCATATAGAAAACAAAGTTTTGCATCAAACTAGTCTAAACTATGATCTATGAAAGGAAATGCTTAAGAAATGCTGCAAGAAAGGAAAGCATGAAAAAAGACTGTTGTAAATAAAGAAATGAGCATGATGGAGAAGTTCTAAAGCAAAGTAAACTAGACTATTAACCAACTAAAAAACTGCAAACACTAGAAGTCCTATGAATGAGGAAAATCTGTGTTTTTGGGGCAGCAAGAGGGTCTTTGCCTCAGATCATGGTCCCAAAGGGAGGAAGAGAGGCTAAGGATGTTGCTAGCCTTTTGAATATTTTCTTTATCATTGCTTGGATTGGGCCCTAACCCAAGAGCTTCAGCCCTCTGAGGTAACTCAATGCCAACTCAACAAAGATTCCATCTTTATTTCCAAAACAATAACAAGATTACATGAAACTGTGAAAATAATAAGCTCGAAGTTGAGCAGACTTTACATAAGCAAAAGTAAAACAAAAATCCAACAAAAATCTGACCCTAGTGAGGCCCTAGGCCTCTCTACTTATAAAAATGAAGCTACCAACAACTTCCTTAAAATTAGGGAGGCTTGGCTCCCAAAACTCGAGATAATCATCAATCATCCTCCACTTGCTCAGCTGCCTTTTAGTGCATGACTTGGCTGCTTGTACTTTGAGATGAATGAAGAGGAATTCGAAGTGAGGAGTAATAAATGAGGATGATTCCCTCCTATAAGTCCTCTCCTTTGTCCACTTCGAGTTATTGCTGCCATTTGTACACTGGATCCTTGACTTTGACCTCAAAATTCAATAATAATCTGCATTAAACACATATTAGACCACATGGCATCATAACTAACTCAACTCACTCTATAAGCATAAATATAATCAGAAAATCATACAATAAGCTAAGAGAATGGTTGATTTGACTAGGTTAGGAGGTAAAATGAGCCCATATAATTACCCATTTATGAGGCTCATCAAAACTTTGGAGAAGCTTATATTGGATAAACTTTTATTGGTTTATTGGAGAATTGTATATTGGAGCAACCTTGAACATTGATACATTGGGAAGCCTTGGAGATTAATACATTAAGAAACATTGGAAATTGATACATTGGAAATGTTTTTAATACATTCTCAAACATAGTTTTATGAATTAGGGTTTTGTGCCCTAACATGGTTATTCCCTAAGAGTTCATTGTGGAGCAACCTGTTGGCATTATGTTTCTGGTGAGGTTATATGTTACAGATGTTGTACTTGATGGCAACACCCATGGCAAGGCTCTCAATATGATGAAAATTAAGAAGTACGCAGGAGAACAGTTCATAAGATGTGTACCTGCAGGTACGCCATGCAGGGACCGCGGCCAGACACGCAGGTCAGACGTTCAGGAGGTGCATACCCCCAGTGCACTCATTTCAAGGCAGAGAAAAGCACACATGGGGTTTCTTATGTATTTAGCCGACGGTATTTGTGTTATTATGGTTTTGGCTCGTGGTATTGATCCGTGATTTGAGGAAGAAGCTTGCCTATATAAAGCAAAGGAGATCATTTGGCTTGAGCATGCTTTTGGGTTGAATATCTTA
>APFE030643517.1:0-10520 GCA_000404065.3 Pinus taeda
TAGACATAAAAAAGGGATAACGAGCTCATCATGGTTTAGGGATATGCCTTAAGTCCTATAGAACATAAGTTGTTAAAAAAATGGAATAATCGTAGAAATCAAATTGAATTTAAATATACAGAGGCACTTAGACAAGAGGATTCAAAATTAAATGGCTGATTTTATTAAATAAAAATTACAACCAAAATCCTGAAAAGGCAATCTTTTGTAAAATCTTTTGACTAACCCAATCAAATACCACTGTAATGTAATGATATCATATACAATAATATTAGAAAAAGCGAGAATGATAGCCAAATGAAATCATTCATGCGCATGAAGATGTGCCAATCTGCATCTGTGAAGCCTTGGGGCTTCACTCCCTCTGTACCAAAGAGTAAACTGGGTGGTGCCTCTGAGGTATCTCAACACATGTTTAGCTCCCTTCTATCAAAGTTGGGTTGGCTTAACCATTGCTTGAATAACTTGGTTAACTGTAAAACATATGACTGGTTGTGTGTTCAACAAATACATAAGTGAACCCAAACGATTCCTTTAAATAGTAGCTTCTACTATTTCACCTAAAGTAGAATCTTCCTTCAATTCCCTGCTATAGGAGTCTCCATGGGTTTGCTGCTCTACATGTGGAACTTCTTCAGTATATCGTTGGCATACTTTCCCTGAGAGACAAACAATTCCTCATCTCCTTGCCAAACTTCCATACCAAGTAAATAGTGCATGAGCCCCAGGTCCTTCATCTCGAATTCTCTCGCAATATCCTCTATGCAACATTTTACCAGTTTCTAATCACATGTTAGAATTAAATCATTGACATATAATACTATAATCAATAATTTACCATTAACCACAATATGGTAATGGTTTTCATTTGCTTTACTTTTGGTGAAGCTCAACCTAGTGAAATAGTTTTCAATCCTGGTGTACCAAGAACGGGGTGCTTGTTTCAATCCCACAATGCTCACTCAAGTTTGCACACATGTGACTCTCTGTTGAAGGTCTCAAATACTTTTGGTTTCTTAATGTACACCTCTTCCTCAATCACTCCATTGAGGAATATTACCTTCACATCCATATGATGTATGTTCCATCCCATTTGCGTTGAAAGTGCTAGAATATATCTGATTTAAGATTACCTTTCTACTAGAGAAAAGGCCTCCTCATAATCAATTCTCTCCACCTGAGAGAAAACCCTGGCCACAAATCTAGCCTTATGTTTCTTGACACTCCCATATGCTCCTTGTTTTACCTTGTAAAGCCATATGGAAATCACCACTGACTTGTCTGTTCGTCTTGGGACCATTTATCAAACATTGTTTCTGATAATGGAATCATACTCTACCATGGCATCAACCCATATTGGTTTATGTTTCTTGACACTGCTCATCTCCTTGCCAAACTTCCATACCAAGAAAATAGTGCATGAGCCCCAGGTCCTTCATCTCGAATTCTCTTGCAATATCCTCTGTGCAATATTTTACCAGCTTCTCATCACATGTTAGAATTAAATCTTTGACATATAATACAATAATCAATAATTTACCGTCAACCACAATATGGTAATGGTTTGCATCTGCTTCACTTTTGGTGAAGCTCAACCTAGTGAAATAGTTTTCAATCCTGGTGTACCAAGAACGGGGTGCTTGTTTCAATCCGTACAATGCTTGCTCGAGTTTTCACACATGCTACTCTCTGTTGAAGGTCTCAAATCATTTTGGTTTCTCAATGTACACCTCTTCCTCAATTACTCCATTGAGGAATGTTGCCTTCACATCCATATGATGTATGTTCCATCCCATTTGCATTGAAAGTGCTAGAATATATCTGATTTAAGAGTACCTTTCTACTAGAGAAAAGGTCTCCTCGTAATCAATTCCCTCCACCTGAGAGAACCCCCTGGCCACAAATCTAGCCTAGTGTTTCTTGACACTCCCATATGCTCCTTGCTTTACCTTGTAAAGCCATCTGGAAATCACCACTAACTTGTCTGTTTGTCTTGGGATCACTTACCAAACAGTGTTTCTAATAATGGAGTCATACTCCTCTACCATGGCATCAACCCATATTAGTTTCTGTTTCTTGACACTCCTCATCTCCTTGCCAAAATTCCATACCAAGTAAATAGTGCATGAGCCCCAAGTCCTTCATCTCGAATTCTCTTGCAATATCCTCTGTGCAATATTTTACCAGCTTCTCATTACATGTTAGAATTAAATCATTGACATATAATACTACAATCAATAATTTATCGTCAACCACAATATGGTAATGGTTTGCATCTGCTTCACTTTTGGTGAAGCTCAACCTAGTGAAATAGTTTTCAATCCTGGTGTACCAAGAACAAGGTGCTTGTTTCAATCCGTACAATGCTCACTTGAGTTTGCACACATGCAAATCTCTGTTGAAGGTCTCAAATCCTTTTGGTTTCTCAATGTACACATCTTCCTCAATCACTCCATTGAGGAATGTTGCCTTCACATCCATATGATGTATGTTCCATCCCATTTGCATTGGAAGTGCTAGAATATATTTTATTTGAGAGTACCTTTCTACTAGAGAAAATGTCTCCTTGTAATCACTTCCCTCCACCTGAGAGAACCCCCCAGCCACAAATCTAGCCTTGTGTTTCTTTACACCCCCATATGCTCCTTGATTTACCTTGTAAAGCCATCTGGAAATCACCACTGACTTGTCTGTTCATCTTGGGACCACTTACCAAACATTTTTTTTGATAATGGAGTCATACTCCTCTACCATGGCATCAACCCATATTGGTTTCTGCACTGCTTCCTCGAATGAGGATGGCTCAATCTAGTGACCTCCTTTGCCTACGCTGTGATGTGGGTGCTCCCACATGCTCTCTAACATCATCATCAATCTATCAGCTTCTCTAGTGTGCTTCATTCCATCTCTGCATGAGTAGGTGCTTCCACTCTCTGCTCCTTTGCATGTGGTTTCTCCACATCATCCTGAGTTTCTTCCTTTGTCACTGAAAGCTCCTAATCTGCATGCAATTGAATATCCCTCGTAAGGGAACATATAATGGCCTTCTCTTCATTGAAATTCACATCTCTATGAACCACTGTCATCCTATCAGATGGAAGGTACACCCGATAGTTGTGAGGTGTATCAATGTACCCCACAAATATACCCAAGTCAGCGATTGGCTCTAGATTTTTCCTTGCATCCTGGGTAACATGACATTAAACTAATGAACCAAAGATCCTGAAGTGTGCCACATTTTTTTTCTTACCTGAAAAAGATTCTTTTGGTGTACTCATCCCTAGAATCTGATGAGGACTTATTTTCTAAACATATACAACTATGTTGCATGCTTCAGTCCAAAAGTGCAATGATAGGTCCTGATTATGTAACATCGCCTGTGAAAATCCCACAATACTTTTGTTCTTCATTTCAACCACCCTATTTTGTTGTGGGTTATGGGGCGTTATTAATTCCCATCAAATTCCTTATGATGCACATAAGTTCTTGAATTCATTTGACACATATTCTCCAGCATTATCACTCTTGAGAGCGTTCACTTTCCTGTGAGTGTCTTTCTCAACAAGTGCTTTAAATTCACACAATTTATATAACGTCTAATCTTTCTTTTGCATGAAGAAAATCCATCACTTATGTGAGAAATAATGTACAAATATTACATAATACCTATGCTTGGTCATGGAGGGTTGTCGAGAATGGTCCACAGACACCTGAGTGAACTATTTCAAGGATTTCTTGCACTCAACTGTCCTTATCATGAAAGGTGTCTTTGGTATACTTCCCTAATGTACACCTTTTGCATGTATCTCTCTGCTCTAGTGCACCCTTGGGAATTCTTGTAGAAATTTTCTACATGATATTCAAATCTCCATGGTGAATATGGCCCAATCTTCTATGCCATAATTCACCAATGTCTCGGCTCTGCACCTTCTTTACTTTTGTGCTCAAAGCAACATAATCTTGTACTTCCAATTTGTAGAGGTTCTTCACCCAAACACCGATCCACTTCACTTGTCCTGTGACTATGTAATGAAGGAAAGCCTTTCCTTTGCTAAATATCATATTGTAGCCACAATCTTCCAACATAAATATTGGAACTAAATTCTTCTTCAAACTTGGAACATACATGACATATTTTAATGTGAGAGGAGAACCAATCTCCCTCTAAAAAGTAACAGTATTGATTTCGATCGCACTATACCTTCCATCATTTCCAATCTCGATGCACATCTAGAGGTCCTTCTCCTCCAAGTCACAAAAAAATTCTTTGTTTCCTGTCATATGGAATTAGTCTCCATTATCCAGATACCACACACTACCCGTCACCAATGTCACCATCCAAGCAATGAGGGTGAAATCCAACTCGAATTGTGAAGCAAGAGCTTCACCTACTGCTCTTCCTGAGGGCTTCTTTCCAACTTTCTTACGTAGACACTTCATGGCATAATGTCCCAGTTCATGACAATGAAAACATTTAATATTCGACAAGTCATTCTTCTTGCTGCCCTGACTAGAATCTCCTTTGGATTGGAATTTATTTTATTTTACTTTCTTCACCTTTTCAACTAAGCCATATTTCTCCTCATCATCATGTTTGGATGGGGTTCCATCTATGGTGCCATGCCTTATCTATTCTTGCACCAAGTTGGACCATAAACACTCCCACTTTGGTAAATTCTCCCTCCCATTTACTGAATCCTGGTAGTTGCGCCATCTCTTGGGAAGACCTAAAAGTGCTAGGCTGACCAGATCATCTTCAACAACTATAATGCTAACACTCCCAAGATCATCCTAACATTGAGTGAATCTTGTCAAGTATTTTGGTATTGTGTCACCCTTCTCCATCTTGATCTTCTGAACCTTGTCCTTCAGTGCCAACTTCTTGTGGTCACTTTTATTCTAAAACAAGTCGATCAAGGCTTGCCACATTACATACAGTGTATCCTTCTTATGGAGGTTCAAGATGATATGATCTCGAACTCCTTCTAGTATGATCCTTCTCACCTTTGCAACACATTTTCTCCACTCTATCAGATATTGAGCATATGTTGTTGGAGGCTTAGAAATATCTTTGTCTATGAATTCCTCTAGCCCGTTGTCTTCCAACACTTCCTCCATCCTATCCTTCCAAGCAATATAGTTCGAACTACCCTCAAGGGAATATTCGAGTCTCAATCCATAGAATGTCATCCTTCCAGCTCTCAAGAATGATACCACAAATTTGATTTCACTTGCAAAAGAAAAACTCGTATTCTCCTCTTCTAGAGTGATTTATTCTCTGATACCATGTAGAAATTCCTTGTAGATTCAAACTGCTAATTGTAATTTACTAAAAAAATAGATTTGAATCTACTCTACTCATCAGTGAAAACAATTAAACAATCATGAAATCACGATGCATACAAGAGAAATAATTCAATCAACACATTACACCATGATTTTCTAGGGAAATCCATAGGTCAAAGTCCTTGCTATATGTATATTTCATTAGTCAGAAAATATAAGAAGATTACAATGCTTTGCTAAAGCCTAAGCAACCTATGCACTATCTCTATCTGTCTCACAACTACCTATACAAGCCTAGGCCAATACTTAATAAATTTTCTACTCGCTCAAGTCCATATTTCCTTGTGTTGTTTCCTTGGGAATTAGCCTCCTATTAATTAGGGAACTTCCTCAATATGAATTGCACAATCCTCATAGGCCTTCCTTTGAGTGCATGCACCACCTTTACAATTCAAATGATTATACAACTGATAGTACAGTTCCCTTGAACTCCAATCTCAACTGGGTAACTCTCAGATCTGACATGCATGAGTTATTTATGAGTGAATCATCAGATAATTGGTTGAACACATGAAGCAACACCCCACTTTCTAACGTCCTACTAGTTCCTCCATCTGTTGGAACTATTTTAACTAAATTTAACTCAGTTAGACTGAATTAATTAATTAAAACTCAAAATAAACTCAACCAGTGCTCCTATAATGTAGGATACATTCTACATGACTCAAGTTAGACCCTCAACTTGAATTAACTGAGCCAAGTAAGTCAAATTGACTTAGTTAACTCGTACAAGTTGTCTTGTGATGTGGAATTACAATATTATTCCTAATTTAATTCAAGGACAAAATTAAATCAGGATTTTCTTGTTGCATTTTCAACAATCATAGCCTAGGCTAGGGGGCCCAAGGTTATGCAGAGCGTAATTATTATAGACATAAAAAAGGGATAACGAGCTCATCATGGTTTAGGGATATGCCTTAAGTCCTATAGAACATAAGTTGTTAAAACAATAGAATAATCATAGAAATCAAATTGAATTTAAATACAAAGAGGCACTTAGACAAGAGGATTCAAAATTAAATGCCTGATTTTATTACATAAAAATTACATCCAAAATCCTGAAAAGGCAATCTTTTGTGAAATCTTTTGACTAGCCCAATCATATACCACTATAATGTAATGGTATCATATACAATTATATTATAACAAGCGAGAAGATAGCCAAATGAAATCATTCATGTATATGAAGATGTGGGCAACTTGCTTTCTGCAAACAAATGGCTATTAGCACTATAAAATATAGCCAGACCTTCAAACAAAAATAAATGAAGCAAAAAGCTATGAGATACCTATTAAAATTTTAGGAATTTCATTGGAGCCACCTAGTTTATCACCCCTAGGTGATATAAGGTGTTGTCACCATCAAGATTAGCCTTAAAATCTTAATGGAAAATAAAATCAGCTGAAAGATAACACACAGAAAGTTATAACATATCTCTCTCTCAACAATTTTCTCTCTTGCCTTCATAGATCTCTCCTATTTTTAAAGAGGTTCCAAATAGTTTTGGAAGCATTGAAATTTAAAGTAAATTAATTGTGTCTCTAATCAAGCTGATTAGGTAGCAAGAGGAGGGATTTGTAAAGGTTAATTATAAAACAATTTTAATTAAGACATTGCCTCTAATAGGTGGGAACATCTCTCTATCCATTCGATTAGGCCTTTCCCTTTATTTTATCTCTTTAGTTTTAAAGAACATTCATCAGAAGTGTGAACCATTTAATTAGTTTATCTTATGAAGTCTTCCGATTAAGGTGATAGTCGTAAGACATAACATGACCAAAGTATGATCATGAAAATTAATATGCAACCAACATGTATAATATATATCCCAATTATCAAATCAAATTTCATCATGAAAATCCCAAGACCTTTGTACCTCCCATACTCCTTGTCTCTTCGTCAATTATTCATGTCCAATATCGTACCATAATAATGTAAATTGGAAGATAATATATATAGGACCATAGTATTCCCATTCAAAAAATAAGTCATCATAAATATAAGTGCCACATCAAGGAGCCAATAAAAAAGTAACAAAACTTATAGTTGTATCAATAGTGTTGAGAAAAACATGGCAAATAATTTATAAATGTGATGTACTGACAATGCAAAGACTAACCCCTTTGTCTGTGAGAAGGAGGTGACTTTACTTGTTTCTCCTCCTGTCATGGATGTGATGCCACAAAATGTGATGAACCATGGGAGGATCCAAAAGAGATAGTTTGAGAATTTTGTTTTTGTTCATTGGCAGTAGGTAGAGGAATGGCTGGTTGCTTTGATGATTGGCCAACTGGGGAGGCTCATATTGTCTGTTGTTTGGAAATTTAATGTGTAGAGGAAGCATGTTGATTAACAAGCATGGATGGTTGGGGTGCAGTAGCAGGAGTATGCACTATTTGAGAGGCAACAGATTGTAGACGTGACATCTCTAGTTTAGGAGGAAGGTTGGGTGGAGAAATAGTAGGCCAACCCTATATCGAATGTAAAGGTAGTGCAAAAATAATAGTTCCCCAACCATCATTATTTGGACTGAATAATGGGGTAGACATATGTGAAGGAACAAGGATACCCATTGATGGCTAAGAGAAAGGTGGTGTTAGGTCCCTATAATACTAGTGATTCCCCCATTACTATTGTCATTGTATCCCTTATTGTTATTATTGTGCCCCTATTGTCCCTATATTGTTATTAGTGTTGTTGGGTGCTAAAAGGTGTCTTTTAAAAATCCTAAGTGCCTTAAATTAATTATCAACATGGGTAAGTCTTTTTGTTTCAAGAATGTACACAATATGTGCAAGCTATAAATCCAGAGAGTAATGTTTCTTAAAATGTAGTATAGATTTTTGATACAAGAGTAAACAGATGCATCTAATAAACTCAAATTGCAATTATTAAAGGAAATATGACATCTAAACCTCAAAACTCAATCCTCTATTGAAATCGTAATCAAATCTCACACAATAAATTCAATTAACAATAGCATCAACTGAGAGCATAGTAGCAATAACTCATCTCTTCCTAGCTGATTCAATCTAAATCGCGCTCAATCTATATGAAGCAATCCAGACGGGAATGATTTCAATTTGAGAGTTCAACAGAAATAACCAAACTCTTTACAGTTGATTAAATCAATCCAACTAATTATCTAAGTAATTTAATCTGCAATGAATGTAAACTAAATCTAATGACAGTGCTATAAATCATATAAAACAAAGATATTCCTTCAATATAGGAAAATAGTAAAAAGCGCATAATATGGGAAAATTAACAAATTAATAAAACTTGCGAAAATCAGAAAGATATAATACAGAGAAGCAGCTTAATCTACCAGAGGCCGGGCCCTTAGTCGTCAATGAATGCTACTGAGTTACTTCAGATAAGGCGAATGAATAACAACCTCAAACTATATATTAATCATTGAACTTGAGTGACATTACAATACGATCGTGTTCTCTTGACAACACAAGTTTGTAAATTAAATTTATATTTTGAAATAACAAGGATTGATCCCCTTTCCTCCTATGCTATCCTATTCCGTCTCTAATAATCTCTAATAATCTCCCCCTCTTTGATCTTTGTTCTCATGTAAATACACAAAGAGCAGAGAGAAGTTACAACACATATGATTACAAAATGATTCCCATTACAAAATTGGATTGTTCACAACAAATTTATTAGCAAGATCATATCCGAAATATCTTCCCATCAACATTCAATAGGAACAAGTCGAATTTGGTATTGCAACTGAGATAATTTGGAAGCCATCTGCAACAACGAATCTGAGAAAAACATCTTTAGAGAACCTTCCGTTTCTCTTAATCAGATTAAATTTTAGAAAACTTCTAATCACAAAAATAATTCGGTCCATTTTGAACAAAACCCATGTTTTAGATTTTCTAGATTCTTCTCCATTTTCCCGAAACATCCAATGCAATACTGTCACTTCTTATTCCAACGAATTTTTGAGTTGGCATATTTAATGATGAACTGGAGATCAAATATGTAATGTGGAAAATATCTTGGAGGCTAAAATGGTGAGTGATGTTACAACAAATTTATTAATAAACCATCATTGGTAAAATCATGCATAATAATCACCAATTTAATAAAAATAAAGGAGAAGAAATAATATTTATCCATAAGAGCATAAATAATTATAAAATGGAATTATATAATAAACCATGATAAATGACGTGATAAAGAATGGTAGAAATGGATGAAATAGGCATTAAAGAGTGATAATAATAATGACAAACTAGTAGCCCAACAAGCGTGCCTCATAGAAACCCACTATTGTTATTGTTGTTCCCTTATGTTATTACTGTTAGGTCGGCTTGATTATATTGTGACCCTTTAGACTCCTATATATAGAAGGGAGGTTTAGTCATTTGTATCATCCAAGAATTGTTCATTTGTGTAATAAAGGAGGTTTCCCCCTCGAAGAGGCTGAATTCTAAGGCGTTGATCTATCTTTTCTATCTTTTTGTGAGTTGGTTTCCTAACATTTCGTATCAGAGCTTTCGATTCTAGGGTTTCACTACTCCAAACAGGTCATTGTGGAATTTTCAATATAACATTTTTTCTACGATGTTTCAGAAGCTAAAAAAAAACCCATTTGAGACAAATTCATTTGGAAATTTGGGTTTGAATTTCAGAGCTTGTCTCACTATATTTTCAGAGATATGATTTGAGGAAATTAGGGTTTTTGCATACTCCCGAACTACATTTCAAACAAGTGACATGGGGAAAATTATCATAACTTTTGTTCTGAGCATTGGATTGCAATTTCGTAAGAATTTTCAGAAAGAGAATGGCCTTTAGTTTTTTTGTATATCCGTTTTAGGTATTAAGGTTGAAATGGTGACACATGGCACTTTGTACAAGTTCGTGTTTAGTCAATTTAGTGTTATCTAAATTGCTAGTATTAATTGTCAACCCGGGGCTCGTAAACTGATGAAGTGAGGGTGTACTATATGTACTTAAGTAACTTTCTTAGAGCTTTTGTTGTTTAGGGGTGTTGCTTATGATTAACTTATCTTCCTAAAATGAAATGATGATTATAGACAAATGAGTGCAGGTGTGTGAAAGGTGATCTCTATATGAGTGAAAGTGTGTGTGATGGTGATTTCTAATTGCTTGCTGAATTTGTAAGAGAAAAGAACTTGAAAGAAAT
>APFE030643536.1:0-17552 GCA_000404065.3 Pinus taeda
TAAATGTGTGTGTATTTACCATGTAATGTGGGCCTGTAAAATATCCTTCATAGTTGTTATGCATGTAGTATATGTGTGTGTGTGTGTGTGTGTGTGTATGTTGTGTATTTACGATGTAATGTTGGTCTGTAAAACATCCTTCCTAGTTGTTATGCATGTAGTATATATGTGTCTGTGTGTTGTGGAATCAAGTCTATTACAAAAAAGTAGTTCATATATGTCCTATGTGATTTACATATATACATATGTTATATATTGTCAATCTGAGTGGGGAAAATTTTCTCCAACCTATGTTGTATACACACACACACACACTTAAATACATAATTATTATGTTGTGAATTAGTGTCTAGGGCCTGTTGGTACATCTGTCCTAGCCATGTGGACCAAGTACAAACCATAATATTCCATGTGGAATGTTTGGGTTAACATGGTCAACACCATTAAGGTGGATTTCACATTATTGCAACTTTTAATCCAAGTCTTAAAATAAAAAAATAGTTGTGTTGTTGGAAAGCTCCCACTGAACTGGCCACGATAACAGTATCACTAACTAATTTCACAAAATTTTGAAACACCATTTTTTCTGTGATCCCATTTTCACATCAAACATTAAAAACCAATTCAATACTATTGTAACACCTTCCATAGTCCAACATATTACAAAGGGGTGGTAGGTAGTGCTATAAATTGGTATTAGAGCTCAGCTTCAACACTTGTCTTGAATGGGCATTGAAAAATGAAGATCATAGATAAAATCTAAATATATCTCAGTGAATGCAATCATGATTAAGATGAATGAATACTCTAATAACATGTTTACATGTTATTTCGTATTTTACTAATGGTTACATGTGTGTAACAAGCTAGATCAGGTAACACATGTTCCAGCCAAAAAGTAAAATATGAGAAACAATATGGTGTAATATAGTATAGATAGAGCCACACTTGACCAAGAGGAGGAATCCATTGGGAAGATGGTGGAGGAATATTCCCCTAAATAAGTGGACACACTTAGAATTTTGAAGGCCAAGTTAAGAAATTTCAAGGTAGATAACAAGAGAATTGTCAAGGTTTGGGAGAAACAAGCGGAAGTGAACACAATGATATTACAAAACCTATCATACTTACAAAGGAAAAAATAATATGAGCCTAGTTCTAGCTACCTGTACAAACAAAAATCCAGGAAAAGCCCCATTGAAATAGAGAAGCATGGATTTGGAGTTGATAGAGAAGAAGAAAATAAATAAAAAATAGGGCCCAAGCTAATGAGGATATTGTGAGAAGAGAAACCCCACGGAACACGCTAGGGTGAAGGGCATACAACCCTAATGAATCATCAAGAATAAGATGAAGGGCATAAAACCCCCACCTTTGATAGAGAGAATAAGAAAGTTGAAGTGGCAGAAGCATGGTCACTAGGGATATAGAAGTATTTTAGAGTACATGACTACTTTAAAAACATGAAGTCCAAGGAAGAAATATTCAACTTAAAAGGAAAGGCAAATATATGGTGGGAGTACTTAAGAAAAAGTAAAGCCATTCAAGAAAAGGAGTTGCCATGGAGTGATTTTGAAAAATATTTCTAAGAGGAGTATATGTTAGATAGTTATTATGACACTAAGATCAAAGAGTTTCATAAACTCAATTTGGGATAACCTAGTACATATGCGTACACAAATATTTTTTTATAACTATTGAGGTATGTACTTTATATCAAGGATGATTAAGTAAAAATACAAAGATACCTTAGTGGGTTTCCTTAAGAATTTAGAGATAGGATTGAGTTCGATGAAGCCAAAACATTAGAGGATACTATTTGGAAAATTAGTTACTGTTATGAACAATCCAAATATAAGACTCAAAAATGGATTGATTGGAAGAAGAAAGATCAATTTAGCAACTTCAAGGGGAAATGATTAGAACCCTCAAGCATAAGCATATGGGTAAAGGGGGAAATTCACTAATCATGCCAAAGGTGAATTCCATGGACACGTTCAGTATCAAAGACAACCCTCCAAGACAGTCAGAGAAGAATTCGAGGGGCATGTTGTAGCTAGATTTGAGCCTTCCAAATTTTTTCCTCTCAAAGTATTTAAATTTTCATCTCATTCATGATTTTCCTTCAAAAACCAGTTGCATGTGAATAATCTATATGGACTCTACATGAAGAACTATTGAAATCATAAATAATTTCACTAAATCAAATCATGTTCTTTTCTCATGCTTTAACTTAAATGATTAATTTTTTTCACATTGTTGATTTGATTGATCGTAATGAAGGACTACCTTAAATTCATTTCAATCTTCAATTTCCATCAAAGTGTATCCAACAATTGAAAATAATTTTATCTAATAAAAAATATTGACTATCAGATCTTGGAGATGATAAACAATAGTATCCTTGAAATAAGACCCTATGTCAACCTCCTACTTGAATGTGAAAAGGTGATCATAGATAATGTGAATATTGAGATTAAAAATATAAGCCCTTTGGTTGAATAAATATTGAAAGAAATAGATCAGATCACCAATTATTTGAATTCATTAGAAGAAGATAATATTAAAGCTCTAGGGGAAAAACCTGCAGCGCTCTGCAACCTACTGCCAATGCGCAGACCTGCTCATCTGCTCACAGGCTGTGCACAGTGCGACGCCCATATCAGGACCGTTAGCAGCAGACTTGACAAAGCCTGACTGAGCAACGCATCATGTCCTCCCAAATGGGAGGGGCGGGTATCCAACCTTCCCCTCCTACGCGCGACCACATCACAGCTGACGGCGCACCAGTGAAAACTTAGGCTTCTACGAATCCGCTCACCGAGCCAGGACAGAGCTCTGAACAGCCAATAAATCCAGATCAGACTGCACACACGGATGAAGAAATGCCAGAGAGTCCAAAGGCGTCACAAACAAGGACGAGATCGACAACATGCATCCCCAAAGCACCTGAAAGAATCCGAGTGGAGCTTCCCAGCCATCGAATCAATGGCGAGATACAATATATGTCAGACCATGTGCTCATCGGAAAATTTCTGGGCTTCTCGCCAACAGAAAAAGCCTTGCATGGCTGGATCGCCTCTAAATGGAAGCCAAAAGGGCACGTCTTCGTGCTTATGGGTCCTAAAGGCTTCCTTACGGCCATATTCACCTGCTTAGAGGACAAAACAAGAATATTTGAAGGCGGCCCCTATTTTTTCAACTCCGCGGGTCTCTTCTTACGGGACTGGAAACCCAGATTCAATCCAGATACAGAAGACCTCAGTCAGGTGCCTGTCTGGATCCGCCTATACTCCTTACCCACGGAATACTGGAGAGAAGAAACACTACAGGATATCGGCAACAGCATTGGAACTTTCATCAAGGTAGCTGAGGAAACAAAAAAACGAGGATCTACCTCCTATGCAAGGATCTGCGTCCAGATGCAACTCAAGAAGACCCTAGCGGATTCGGTAAGCCTCTATCACGATGATTATGAGTGGATTCAACCTCTTGATTATGAACATATTCCTTTTCGCTGCCGTAAATGCCATGAACATGGGCATTTGTTCAGGGAATGTCCTCTGAATGTCCAAAGCCAACCCATAGCAAAGGAGCTTGCCCAAGATTCTGAGGGGTTTGTCAAAATCCCCCACCGCCGAAGACATGCCAAGAAGACGAATGCTGCTCCCTCCTCTCCAAATTCCCAGAGAGATCCCTCCCCTAGCCACAAGAAAATCGACACCTCGAATAGATTCCAGATCCTCACTCCAAAGGATCCCTCTGACCCTCTGCTCCAAAAAAATTCTCATGCCTCTCCGCCCCCCTCATTTGCTGATACAATTCATAAAAATCCTCTGCACCCATCCGCTTCAGAGATAATAGGAGCTCCTCTAAAATCGAAGCTTAAAATGCCAATGACAGAAACGGATCCGCAGCTCTCAGACATGGATCTAGATGCGGCTCTAGCTCTCAGTTTACATGAAGAAACCATGGCAGATCACCTGAATGTTCCCATCAACATGGAAGAAGATATAGAGAATGTAAGTTTGGATGGGCTGGACATCCTCAAATTAGAGGAGGCATGCAAGAAGAAAGCATACACTACCATACCCCCTGGGGACATAGACAGATTGGAGGGAGTATTAAACAAAGCTCAGCACAAGAAATGCCTAGGAGTTCAGGCAGGCAGCCCCTGGGATGGAAAAAAAATCCTAAAAGAATCGAAGAAACGTGGGCGCAAAACAGAGCTGCAGCGAACTATCATTTTAGGTGAACAATTAATGGAATCTGGGAGATTCCCGAAATTAACAAGGTTCTACAAGGCCCATCCCCATAGTTCCTGATGAAGCTCATCTCTTGGAATATGAGAGGGCTCAATAGCTCCGCAAAACACAGAATGTTAAAAAGCATGATACAGTCTGAAAAACCAGCAGTAGTCTTTCTCCAAGAAACAAAGAGTACCATCACTGCCATAGAGCAACTCTTCAACAAGACTTGGAGCGGAAATCAATCCATATCTATAGATGCGATGGGAGCATCAGGGGGACTATCCATAGCATGGAATCCGCAGATCCTACAGTTGCAAGACTTCTAGGCGACTCGGCATTTCATTCAGGCCACATTCCATCTCATTGGAACGGATATTCATGGACATCTAACCAATACATACTTCCCCCAAGATCAGCAACTCAAAATAAAAGCTCTGGAATCGCTAACAAGCTTGAACTCCTCCAAGCGCTATCCACTTTGGATCAGTGGAGGCGACTTCAACATTATCACACACCTAGAGGAAAAAAAAGGAGGACGCAGGAAATTGGAAGACGACAACACCAACTTCAAGGAATTCATCAGAATTAATCAACTCATCGATGTTCAAACTTCAAATGGCACCTACACCTGGACGAACAAGCGCAGAGGGGTACACCACATAGCCTCTCGTCTTGATCGATTTCTACTCTCAGACAATGCAATACATCTGGGAGGAGACTTTCATGCCTCCATCCTGCCTCAATGGGGATCGGATCACTGGCCCATCATGTTGCAATGGACCAGACCCGGGAAACAATGCAACAAACCTTTCCGCTATGAAGCCTTTTGGTCCAGTCACCCAAACTTCAAGGAAACAGTCCAGACTGCATGGAGAACCTTCGCTCCTCCAGAAGGAGCCAAAATGTACAAATTTCAACAAAAACTAAGGCATCTCAAGCAAGTGCTGAAGGCCTGGAACAAAAATCATTTTGGAAACATCACAGAATCCAGGAAAAATTTAGAGCAGGAAATGAGTGCTCTCCAACAAACCATCATCACAGAAGGCAGAACAGAGGAACTAGCCCACAAAGAACAAAACCTTTGGACGGCCCTAGAAGCAAGAAGATCGCAAGAGAAATACTCTAGCATCAAAAGTCCAGAGTAAAATGGCTCAAGGAAGGGGAAAAAAACACCAAATTCTTCCACCGCACCACCATCCAGCGAAGAATGCACAATAATATTGCCTTCATCAATAACAGCCAGGGGGAAAAACTAGAAAGGCATGAAGACATGGAAAAAGAGCTCAGAGATCACTTTCAAGACATACTCAAAGAGCCTGCCAGAAGCAGAACGGAGGCCATTCAAAAGATTACAAGGCACATTCCCAAGCTTATCACAGCAGACCACAATAAAAGCCTTCTTCAACCGGTCTCCAAGCAAGAGGTAGAGGACGCAATGGCGCAACTCAAAGATGGTAAGGCTCCTGGTCCGGATGGCTTCACATCTAATTTTTTTCATGAATTTTGGGATCTGATAAGCAGCGAAGTCTGGGATCTGGTAGAGGAATCTCGAACCATGCACTGGCTCCTCCCTTCCCTGAACTCCACCTTTATAGCGCTCGTTCCCAAAGGGGAGGAAGCTCACACGCCTGATAAATTTCAGCCCATTGCCCTCTGCAATGTCATTTACAAACTCATTTCCAAGGTCATCGCCAATAGACTCAAACCCCTCCTGCCTCTGCTAATTCTTCCAGAGCAGAGAGGGTATGTCGAAGGTCGCCAAATCATGGATGGCATAATCTTATCCAATGAGGTTATCCACTCCCTAAAGATCCTCAAAAAGCCAGGTATGATAATGAAACTCGATCTTTCAAAAGCTTTTGATAAGCTCAGCTGGGAATACATTCAGCACATGCTTCTTGCCTTTGGCTTCTGCCCTACTTGGACTCGCTGGATAATGAACCTCATTTCATCTCCCAGCTTTTCCATCCTTCTCAATGGCTCCCCCTCAAAGCCCTTCAGATCTTCGAGAGGCATAAGGCAAGGGGATCCCCTCTCCCCTTTCATATTTGTCCTTATGGCGGAAGGACTCAGTCGCTTAATTCATCATGCTGTAGCCTCAAGGACCATTAAAGGCATCGCGCTTCATGGTCTTCCACCATCATCGCATCAACAATTTGTAGATGACACAATGCTTTTTGGACACCCCTCCTCTGCTGAAGCCAAATCTTTCAAAGCGCTTCTTGATCTATTCTCAGAAGCCTCAGGCACTTCCATAAATGCTTCTAAATCTCAGCTCTTTTTCTTTAACACGCCTCCTTCCACTCAGAGAAACATTACCCGCATCCTTGGCTTCACTCTAGCCACGCTTCCCTCCAAATATCTTGTAGCTCCTCTCATGCTCTCAGCTCTTGACCAAACATCGTGGAAATCGCTCCTGGACAAGCTCGAAGCAAGACTCTCTTCCTGGACGTTTAGGTCTCTCAATATAGCCAGCCGTCTAATCCTGATAAAATCTGTGCTTCAAACCATGCCTCTCTATCTATTCTCCATTCTTGCAGCTCCGAAATGGGTCCTTAAAGGCATTCGCAATCTACAACGGAATTTTCTATGGGGATCATCGGGTCTAAATAGGAAATGGGCCTTAGTAAAATGGCCAAAGGTCTTCCAACAAAAGTCCAACGGCGGACTAGGCCTACGGGATCCACTGCACAGCAACAATACCATGGGCGCCAAGGTTTGGTGGAACTGGCTTGTCAAACCACAAATCCCATGGGCGAAGCTTTGGCAAGCCAAATATGCTTCGGGCAGCAACTGGGAAGATATGATAAGATTCAATCCTAGCAGCTCAGGATCAATGATCTGGAATGCAGCTAAACTTCACAGCACATTCATTCAAGAAAACAGCTTCTGGGAAGTACGCTCAGGGAATTCAGCGCGGTTTTGGAAGGACTCCTGGCAGCAACTCCCATCGCTTGCTTCAATCTTTCAAAAACCGCTATGGCAAAATCACATGCAACGCAACAACCTTGAAAGCATCACCCAGTTTTGGCAGCATAATGAAGACACAGATTATCAACAATGGAAACCAGCGTGCACCTGGCAGGAGAACTGGCACGACGAATCCTATGAGGATATTGAACAAGAGCTAAAACTCAGGAAGATCAAAAAGTCAAATAAGCAGGATAGATTAAGGTGGGGGCACACGATGAAAGGGGTCTTCACAACAAAAGAAGCTTATAATCTCAGATATGCTCAAAACACCATCGACAAAGATCAGTTATGGGGCAACATTTGGCAATCTACTATATGGCCTAAAGTCTCTACCTTCTTATGGCTTTTGAGCAAAAAACGAATACTCACCTGGGATAATCTGCAACGCAGAGGTTTTATAGGTCCCTCTCAATGCCCAAACTGCTCTCTACATACAGAAACACACTCTGGACACTTATCCCCGGCTTTCTCTATTGGACCATATGGAAGGAAAGAAACAACAGAGTTTTCAACGATAAGAAGCGGCCTCCAGATATCCTGTGGACTCTTTTCAAGCAAAGCATTCAAGAGACTCTGGCGCTCAGGACTTGGCAAGAAACAGATTGGCCATCATCCCCCCACGAGATAAAAGTATGGCAGTCATGGGATATTCATGTTTCCTGCCCCTCCCCTCCTCCCACTCAGACACCTATCAAGTCTGTCTCCCCTACTCACTGGTCCCCCCCAGCCTCGGCTGCCTTCAAGCTGAATTTCGACGGGGCAGCTAAGGGGAATCCCGGACCCGCGGGATTTGGTGGAGTCATTCGCAATGACAAAGGGAACATACAGCATGTCTTCTTTGGATCGATTGGATACGATACCAATAATGTAGCTGAATTGGAAGGACTATGGACAGGTTTAGGCATCGCTGACCAACATGGTTTTTATCCGCTAATCGTAGAGGGAGACTCCCAGATTTTGATCAACGCAGCCGTCAGAATTCAATCGGGAACACCTGCAACCAAAGTCGCTTCCAGCTGGAGATTGCTCAGCAGACTAGAATCACTAGAAGCGAGGCTCAGAAGCCCCAATAGCATCACCTTCCAGCATGTAAAAAGATCAGCCAATAAGGTTGCTGATCACTTAGCCAATCAAGGAGTTGATCTGAATGGCCTCCCTTACTCAGGTAAGCTCAATGACACTACAGACTCTCAACTTCAACAAGTTTGCCTATCTCTGGCAACTCAGGACCTCCTACCCCCGGATGCGGGTGATAGGTAAGATATTAATGGAGAGGGCGGCGACATTCATTGCCAAGTGGCCGTCTATTCAGGCCAAATGGAACGAAGGATCCCGAAGCCGTCCGGCCAGCATTAAAGGTGGCGGGATTTCAAACGCAGGCACAGGTTTTAGGCGCAGACGGTTCAGCCCGATGTCCAGAGGGGGTCATTTGGCAGGAGAGCGAAGCTCTGGTTCTCTGCAACCAGGTTTGGACTTGTTGGTGAGAGGAGAGTTCAGTCTTCAGATGTTGGCTTTGCGGGACAATGCTGCCAAGCAACTACCTCGGCCCTCATCTCTGAAAGCTCCGGCTTCGAGCTGGACTTACCTGGTCACTCGTGGCTCAGAGTCCTGGCTCGCTTGTTGGTCTGGGTTAAAATTGTGGTCCTGGTTCGAGTTGTGTCCTGGTTCAATTTTTGTCCTGGTTCAAATTAAGGTGTTCGGGTTCGAATTGTCTGGTCTTAGTCTGAATTGTGGCCCTGGTTCGAGCTGTGGCCAGGTAAATTGTGTCCCTGATTCGAGTGGTGAGGCAACGCCGTTTTTTAGTGTCTGTGTTCGAGCTGACACCCTGCGGCACATTGCTCAGTCCGGGTTCAGGGCGAGTCACTATTCAGGTCGCCTTTGGCCCTGGATATCTCTGCGACCTCAGTGCAGACATGGGGCTGTGGTTGAGGCAGTGGTGGTCACAAAATGCCACGAGAAAGACAGCGGGGTGCCTGCAGGCGGGGTGGCTCGCGAGGCAGAGCCAGATCTCTGGCCTCTGCGCCTCATTCTTCAGAGTCTTCGGAGGGAACTCGTCCGCCACGATCCACAGAGCGCGGAAGAGGGAGAGGCAGGGGACGAACAGTGGCATGCCCGTTCGGCGGGCATTCATCAACCCGGTTCAGACACACCTGCACAATGGACAATGCCGTGTATTACGTCTCAGTGCGCATTGAAAAATGCAAGCACGTTGATAGGCCAGACGACCCAGCAGCTCCAAGGCCACCATCGCCTGTTCGGGGTCAGCGACCTCAGCCTGTGGAAGCCGAGGGTGAGGTGGCGAGGAACAAAGCAGGTCCAAGTGCACCTGATAGCGACAACGCGCTGCACACCGACTCGAGCGCATCAGAATACTATGGCTGCCCGGTGGTGGAGGAACCAGACGGCAAATTTATCCCTCCTTCGGTGGAGGAGCCTTCAAATCCTTACACCTAAGCTAGCGGCCTGGACGTTCGGGGTGGTATGGTTCTCCTATGATCAGTTTGTTTCTAGAGGTCAGGGCAGTGGCCATTGTCGAAACTGTGAGTCAGTTTTGTCTATGTCTTTCTCCATATCAGAGTCTGTAATGTTTAATTCAGTCCTGGCTTTTTACATAAGTGTCTGTAATGTCTATGTCTAGGTATATGTCAGTCTTGTTATGTAATTTCAGTGACGGTAAGAACCATAACAGTACTGTAAGAGTCTGCAAACTCCTCCCTTGCGATAGCAGGGAGTGGATGATTCAGCTTTTTGAAGTTTTGAACATGGTCATAGCTCTTGTTTGGGGTGGATAGCTCTTCGGGCTCAGTCTCAGTTTCACTGTCATCTTGTTCAGGTAGCCAACCCATGGCGGCAAATGTAACCCTCTGTACTTTTTTTGTATTATAATAGAAATAGACCAATTTACACAAAAAATAAATAATAATAAATTTATAATAATTTATAATTTAATTAATTTTTATATTTTGATTTTATGAGTAGTAAGTATTTTAGTTAATTTGAATTTGAATAAGAGTGAAACCGCCATCATGGTTGACGTGGGAGAGGTTATGGTATCCACGCCACCATGTCCTGCAAGGACTATAAAACAGTGGAGAGGGAGGGCATCCTCTGCAGAGTGATAAGGAGCACAATAACAGTTTGATTGATTGGCATTTGAAGAGATTATTGTTAGAGGTGATATTATTTCATTTGAGGCAGCCATGGCGGCGATGAGGGCATTTGCGTTTGCTTTGGTTGCAACGTTACTGATCGCAGTGGTGGGCGCCCAGACTGGGAACACAGTGGCGTAGAAAATCCCAACCGGAAGTCTTCTCTACAAGAGTCTGTCCTGCCTTTTTGCAGATCTGGTACAACACACGGTCCCCTCCTTGTACGGGTACGAGATATCCTGTGATGCAGACAACGGGGGCACTGCCTACGGGCAATCACAGTGCGATCGAAGCTTGTCTCAGTCTGAATGCACCAATTGCCTTGATAACGCCTGGATCAACGCCGCCATAGTTTGCAATGATGCCATCGGTGCTCAGTTTGTATACGTTAACCAGTGCGACGTTCACTACGAGCAGTACAGCTTTTAGTATCAACCCTAATACCCTAAGGAATCTCTCATCTCTACAGGGATATCGCTGGGGTGCTTGATATTGTGCTGGTATCATGGTATCTACCTCCTCTTTCATGAATATTCTATATTGTTATAATTCCGAAGTTGTGTGTTTACTGTAGTTTCCCCATGTAAGATTGAGATAGAGTTGAATGAGAGTCATTAGCATTAAATTGTTAGGGATATTTTTTATAGAATTTGGATTTAATAAAATATTATTTTCTTGTTTTTAAGGTTTGTTTTGGAGTTGTTTTTAGTGTGATTTTTTGGAAGTTTCTACACTGGTTTTTTTTGTCAAATTTCTCTAAAATTTGGCAGAAATTTATTAAAATCACAAGCTTGATGGTAATCCTGTGCAATCAAAGCGCACTAGGGGTTTTGGAGAGTGCTGAATCCATATATGGAGTGAAAAAACTAGTTTAAATAAGACAAATCAAGATTTCACCATCTTTGTTTTTTGGGTTATGTTTAAGGTATTTTTTTATAATAAATAAATTAATGATAATTTTTTATTTTTTTTTAACTTTTGTTATGTTCAAAGTAGTAATATTTTCTTCATAAAGAAGCAAATTTATGGAGAGGTTCATTCTACAACTCAGTATGATGGGCATGTGTAAATATGTCAATCCTAGGGGCATGTGTAAGTATGTCTATGTGCCCCTTTAAAATAAAAATCAAAAATCAAAATTATGTTCTAAATAGAAAAAATAGGCTCAATCTATAGCTTAGTATGATGTATAACTATGTTCATTAGTCATGAAAGTTGAAATTTTGCTCATGTGGGCCCTAGGGGCATGTGTAAGTATGTCTCTGTGCCCCTTTAAAATAAAAATAAAAAATCACAATTATGTTCTAAATAGAAAAAATAGGGTCAACCTATAGCTTAGTATGATGTATAACTATGTTCATTAGTCATGAAAGTTGAAATTTTGCTCATGTCCGACCAAATATTTTTTTTTTTGAAATTAAAAATTAAAAAAAATAATTAACTATACAAAATATTTAAATAATGTTGGTTGATAAAAAAAATTATACTTGAAAAAATTGATTTGCATATGAAGAAATTGGATCTCTCTGAGCTCATGTTAGATCCGTGTTTAAGATGGTTCTATGAAGAAATTGGATCCCTCTAGGCTCAAGTTAGATCGATACTTAAGATGGATCTATGTTGGTTCTACAACGGAGTATGAGGGACATGGGTAAAAAGTGATTTGCATATGAAGAAATTGATCCCTCTGGGCTCATGTTAGATTTGTATTTAAGATGGATCTATGTTGATTGTACAACCGAGTATGAGGGGCATGTGTAACTATGTCAGTAAGTTTGTGCCCCTTTAAAATAAAAATAAAAGGTAAGAATTATGTTCTAAATAGAAAAATCATGTGGGCTATAATAACAAAAAATGAATTTGTGGTAAAGTAATTAGAAGTAAAAACAAATTGTATGTTTAAATCTTATACTTTTCAAAAATATTTCAACTAGAGATTTAAATAAACTATTTGAAGTTTTATGTTAACTAATTTATGTCAATATCAACTTCATATACATCTATATGTAGAAAATAATTGTTAAAACAAAATATTTTAATGGTTGTATATAAAAATTATTCAATGTGGGTTATCAATAAAATATTTTATAATATTGATATATACTTAAAAATACATTAATAATGTCCATGGGGCTATGGATAGATGGTGATTAAGCATTCAAAAATACAATTTAAATAATGAAAAAATTGTATCCTTCTAGTCTCTTGTAAGATTTGTACTCAGATGGATCAAATTTGATCCATGTGGCTCATGTTAGATTTGTACTTAAGATGGATCTATGCTAGTTTATTTCATTTGCATCAGTTGACTACTTTTGTTTTCATGTTATCAAAATAGGTCTCATCTAAGGTGCATGACTTTGAGGTGTACACAAGTTGATTTGAGTGGGATTTAGTTAATCCCTAACTCAAACTTCATAGAGAGAGGTTAAATATTATTTAGTTTTGTGTATGGTTATTTTTAGTTTTAATTTTTCCTTCTCCTTGTTGCCAATATTTCTATTTCCATGGAGCTACTACAATATTGTAAAATCCATCAAAGTATGGCTTTCACATTGAGTTACTTATTTATATACAAATCCCATGTCACGGTTAGTATCATATATTTTTCTTAATCTAAAATGAATAATTATTTTTTTACACAACACATATTATCCACCTAATTAGGTTAGGTGGAAAGTCATTTGATTTCATTTTATGTTTATATACAAATCTCATATCATGGTTAGTATTAGATATTTTGTTAATTTAGAATGAATAATATTTTTTTTGGGAGACTGGAGATATTATCACCTCAGTATGGGTGTTGCAAAGTCATTTGAACATGAAAAGTGAATTTCCATAGAATTTTTGGATTAAGCATGTGTAAATTCGTCTTAACCCTTAGCCACCCAAGAAAAATTAACAATAAAATAATAATAAAAATAACAATAATAAAAATAATTTTTTTATTTTTAACTTTATTTTAATATTTTATGTTGACCAAGTTAGACTTTTTACACAACATTACATTATGTTACACATTTCTACCATACTGGATTGGAGACATTATATTATGTTATACATATCTACCATACAGGATTGGAGATGCCTCCATACACAATGATATATGATACCATGTTAAAATTATATACTAACACATCCACATTAGTAAATGTGGTTGATATATCTTGAAGGTGTCATTTTCCATCATTTATATGTCAATCAACTTTTGTAAATGAGGCCAATCAATGAACATAATTTAATATTAATTATTACTAAGCATTAGTAATATGTTAATTACATGGTTAATAACATGTGTTTATGAATATGTGTTTCCTATCACAAATTGAAATTCAAAACAATAAAGACCTATGTAGAATTTAAAAGCTGTAAATCCTATAAAAAGTGAAAGATGATCTAACAAACATATATCAGAAATCATTATTAGTAACAGAGAAATAGAGGAATGTGTCTAGGTTTGCAATCCTAAGAGGGCATGGGAAGGATTGGACAACAACTTAAGTTTGGGGAAAAAATTTGGCAAGTTTAATAGGAAAAACTCAATAAACCGCACTGCAGCCATATTAGAAACTACATTCTCTATATTTCTTATACTTTGAAGGAGGATTCGATCCATGCAAGTTTCATTCCACCAAGTATAAATAGATTACAATAAAATTTTAAAATGAGTATTACCATACAACATTAAAGTATTGGAAGACAATTCCCTCATTTCCAAAAAATCTATGTCTAGAAACTAAAATCTAGCTTTATAGATACATTTTAGCCACAAAATAAATTCTTATGTTCATACATTTCGAACAAAGGAAAGCAACCGAGGAAGTAAAAACCGAAAATGGGTGAGTTCAACTAATTTTTAAAAATGATTTCTATCATAGATATATTTAAGAAAAACTAACCTCACAACACCAATTATAACGAGAGAGAATTTAAGAGGAAACAAGAGATACTTAGATTTAATTTAAAAGAAAAGATGGAGAGGAAACTACCAAGTAACTAGAATGCGGTGGAGATTTGATTTGTTTAAGGAAGAACCCTATGAGGGTTTGCAATAGCAACAATCTGAAGTGTGACGTTTCTTTCCTCCATCACCACAAAAAATAACAATTTTCCATCTTTAGATCTTATGGTTTCCATTATACAAGAAGGTTGAATAATCAAGTCAAGGCTCAAAGGGAGGAATAGATCAATTCTTTAAAAAAAACTACACAAGGTTGAAAAGTAGCAGAGCATATAATCTGTAAATAAATTTAAACAAAAAGGTAAAAAGACAAAGTAGATAAAATCATGTGAAACCAAATTAAAATTACTGAGTAAATCAAACTAGAAAGATTTACAAGTGTGGGTCATATCATAGAAGTTGTATCTATAAATAAAAAGAGGTGAGTGACATATACCATTATGGAAAAAAACTAGTGATCTCCATTCAAAAAAGTTATTTGAGCAGGCCAACCATGACCATTTGGAATCACAGTGAAAGTTCAAATCTAGGAAGTTAACATGCCAATACCTCCTAGCATCCCAAATCCCACTTCAGCATCAGTGAGAATGAATGGAGCATGTAATTGAAACCCTCAAGATCCCTAGGCAAGGATGGGTAGACGACGATGGTTGGAATCAAAACAAAAAGAATCTGGTTTCATAAATAATTGAAATTGATGTTTCTAAAGAAGTTAAAATAATCTATATGTTGGAAGTAATTCTTCCATGACTTCCAAGTTGTCTTGAGTTGTATTGTGTGAGTTCGTAGGTTAATAGGAATACTAGCTATTTTTACTAAATTCATCATTCTCGGATCTAGAAAGATCATGTATTCCTATATATGTAATGTAATGTCCATAAGATCAATAAAATATTGTGTTTGGTGTTGTGTTTAATCGATCTCTCGCTCTCTTTCATATTTATAACATGGTCTCAGAGCCTGTTCTGGCTTGACTCCCTCAAGGGAGAGCCAGGAAGATGAGAGCCCATTAAATTTTATTCCTATGTAAATAAATTAGCATATGAGATTATGTTGTGTGAAGTCTTTGTACGGATTTGTAGATCTGTTTGTTTTATTATTCTAGGTGGCATAAAGTATTTCATCACAGTCATTTTGGTTACCCTTCATCTCTACTCATCGTATCTAGTTGAAGAGATTAATCCCAGATCAAAGCCATGTATTTGGAGAAGAAAACTCACCAAGTGCTGCAGAGTGTTTTTGTAAATGAAGGATCCTGTTGAGAAAACTCCAGTGCACCATTAGATCCGAAGTCCATAGGCTTTAGATCTAGAAATAATTTTCGGACATAACTGAAGAATTTCTAATTGAATATTAGAGGCACAACATATGTTTCCTTATTCAAGCCCACGATCTCTAAACATCCATGAGCTAGCACCTGCCATCACTCGATGCATGTAATACAATTGGTAATCTAATATGCAGTTGCCCGTTTCGCATCATTTTTTTGAAGTCACAACCCTTAGATTGTGGATTGTTGTGTTCTAAGTAAAGAACCAAAAGAATTGCCCTGTGTGATAGCTTCTTTACAGGCAGCAAGGTGCTTTTCTTAAATTTGTGATAGCCTAAATTTGTAAAGGCATGCATGATAGCCTTCTTTTGGTTTGTTTATGAAGACTAATGTGTGCATGGTTTAAGGAGACATAAGGGATTAAAGATAAAAAAAAAAATTATGGTAAATTTTTCTGTGGTGAAAAAGTGTTTATGGTGCGTGAAATAAAGTTTTGGTGATTAGTTTGTATGTACAAAAAAAAGAAAAAAAAAGTTGTTGGTAAAAATCAAATGATGCAGAACCACAAAGAACAAGCCAATTATCCAACAGATTAATGTGACCCATCATAGCTAATATGTCACCAAACACTTAATATTACTCACAAAGAAAATGACTATTTGTTAAAAGGTAGAATTATAATTATTGACATATGCCAAATCAATATATTTCCTCTTTGAGTATGTTTTTCTCTAATTTTTCATGTTTCTCCCATTTTAATGTTTTTCTAATGTGATCACCATCAAACATTAATGGATCTTCTATATTTATTTCAAGAATTCAAACTAAAAGAAAAAATTATTCATTAAAAAATTATTTTTCAACCATACACGCTCCAAGATGTCTTCGTTGTCTTTAAAACTCCTTAATTGTTTTCATGTACCTCTCTAGGAAAAAATTCCATCTACAATTTTCCACCCCATCTAATTGAATATGTTCAATCAAATGTATCATAATATGGTGTTGAGTATCCAAAAAACTAGTGGGCATCTTTTTCAAAAAAATATAACATTTTTTAATATTTCATTGTGTCATATAGGGATGGTCCTAGCATGTATTTCCTTGATGTGATCTATCCAAAGTCAAGATGTCCCTTGATAGTTAGTCATTTTATAAAACTTTCCCTACATTTTAGTGTAAATCCTTATTGAAGATAATTTAATGGTTTCGATAAAAAATAAATAAATAACCTCAAAAACACAAATAAATATCCAATGGCTCGATACAAATATTGTGTGAGACAAGTGCATTGATATATACTGATTTAACTTACATTTTAACCATATGATTGCTCTCATTGGTTATATTTTAGTAAAAACATTACAAGGGTTAGAGTTAAACTTGGGATTCTCACATATGTTATATCACAATGACATTAATAAATAGACCTTTAACAAATTATGGTCATCTTGCACAATGGTATTTGACAATTCACTCTCATGAAGAGTCATATCATGTTAGTGATCTAATCTTTTGAATCACCTTGTTCAAAATATCTAATTCATCCTCAGAAACTATCCATGGTGCAAAAAGATAAAAAAAAATTGGGCTATTCACATACATAGTTTCTTTTTCTCTTAAAACTTTCTTCGTCTTCGACACAAACCCAACCCTTTTATGCATTTTTATTACTGAGATTTTTTTGTTTGATACACATTATTATTCAAGGTTTTTCCACCTTAATGAAATATTATGAAACATATTCATTGTGGCTAGAATTGTTCACTATCTATGAGGTCAATTATGGTGAGGTAGGACTCTGAGCCACTTAAAGATCCATCACATTATTGACATTTCCTCTAGATTGAGATGTCAATATTCATCCAAGCTTTTAAGGTTTTGGCTTTAACATATGTTTCTTTAAAACCATTATTGGAGAAGTCAAGTATAGTCATGATGTTCTTACA
>APFE030643537.1:0-10515 GCA_000404065.3 Pinus taeda
CATGCATTGTTTTATCAAGTCTGGGAGGACATTGACTTGAGGAAGGTTGTAAATGGGTATGTGGGAATCCCAAATTCCCAAGGTGTCAGCCCCACTGAGATATTGGGCCTTTAATTCATTCAACAGGTGAATATTGAATTTGGCTGTCATGGCCATGGATTCTAACATCTGGTAATCTTTATCACCCAGGGCTTTCCACTCTAGCTCTCTGTGTGGGGCATTCAGAGGTTGAACATTCAAGACTATTGGTGTTTCCATGGCTAAGCAGTAGTTATGACTTGGTGCTGAACTAGTTTTAGCGGGCAGGAGACCACAAAGCGCTAATTTTGCAGAAGTAAAGCCAATTGTAAGGGTAAATGAGGCAACTGTGGTGACAATGGTGCAGAATGCTCAACAAGAGTTAATTGAGGGATTGCAGGAGCTGGCAACTCTGTTTTCCTTGTGAATTATGCCTTTTAGGTTTACAGTCCACGAATGCGCGGACAGAGTGGGAATTTGGGGAAGGGTGACTGTATATGGGTTCAGCAGGTGAAATTCGACCCTGCACCTGTGAGGAATGCTTGTTTTTTCGGGGATTTGCTGGTAAAAATAGGTTGTCTTACTCTTGTAAATTTAGTTCCGGAGAAATATGGACATAACTTAGCTCTGAAGGGATGCTCTGGGTAAATACCTGGTGAATTGCCGGCAATGGTGACAAATACAGGCGGGTTGTAGGCAGCAGCGTTCTTCAGGTCGATTTCTGCAGGTTGGCAGCAGATGGACGTAATTTTCATGCAGAGGAGAGCAATAGTTCTTTCAGCGAAAATGAGAAAAAACGCGAAAATCGGCTAAAATATGGACTTTTGGGTTATTGGCGCGCTTTTTGGATGACGTCAGCATGACATCATCAAGTGGGGTCAGGGTCGGGTGACGTCAGCATGACGTCACCGGGTGACGTGGTAGTCTGTGAGTGGTCCACGGGGATTGCACAGGTGGCGGACACGTAGGAGCTCTGGCGGTCGGGGGTGCTGACAAGGCGCCAAGTGGAAGTGTCGTGGGCGAGTCGTGGCGCTGGCGTGGGCAGGCGATATGGCAAAGTGGTAAAATGGTTTTCTCGGACTGCCTTCTATACGGTCGCGGTATTGTCAGAAGGCGCTCCGAGAGAATATAAGGGTGACGCGTGGCAGAGGCCTGACGTCACCCTCTGGCAGTTTCTCGGAAGGTATCTTTCGGTCACGGATGCCCATCCAATATCATGTGGGCCGTCGGATGGGAAAGCCCAGATCCGACGGTCGACGGGTTGATAAGATGCGAGGGTAATACGGACTGCGGGGAAGGATAAAATATTATTTTCTCTGAAATTCGCACCTGGCGGAACTTTGGACAAAATGGGTTTTTCAGGTTTCTGCAAAGGTTTATTTACAAAGTGGGTTTAAGGTTATTAATCCGAGCAAATCGCGGATTAATCCCAGGATTAATTCTTTAGCGCTCTTTGGGTTGCGCTTAAATGTTTTAGCGCTTGAAGACCTTCAAAGTCATACATAGAGCTATAATGCTCGGGGAAGGGGATAACTAGATTTTTTGGGTTTTTGCCAAGTTTTACATAGTAATAGGGGGAATAGGGGGTATAGGGAGTTACATAATGATAGGTTAGTAGTTAATATGGATGAAAAGGGGGTGGATGAGGGAGGTAAAGAAGTACTAAGTTCTTTATAAATGAAATTAACTAGTTTTTTGGGGGAAGTAGATCAAAATAAAAAGAATTTTGCACAAGAAATGGCTATTAAAGAAACAGAACCAACAAAAGACTTTGATTTTCTTTGTGTACATGGGTGGCATAGGGATGTAAGTTATGAATGTGATAGGGGATGATTTGGAAGTTAGACATGCTCCATTAGGCTTCTGCAAGGCTGTTGCAAATAAGCCATTTGTATTGGCACCATGTTTTTACCTTTACTTTAGGCCAGTGCAGTGCCATGAACCAAACTTTCTGCAACCTCCTCTACCTACCCACTCTATTGCCTAGCATTTTTTTGTTACTCCAAGGAGGGTGCACTTAGATTTTCAAACCCTTTTGTGCCTTTTCTTTTCCTTTGGCTTTCTTTTGATTTTCTATCTAAAGCTACCCTTATTGCTTCCAAGGTCCCAGATTAAACAGTTGGGAACCTTCTTTCACTACCTATCTACTTTACCTTCCAAGACTTAGTTGTTTGGACAGGTTTCTTTCTCTTATCTACAAAAAAAATTGAAACATGGCATGACCCAGCTTAGGCTGTTGGATCACCCATTCTGAGGTAAGGTAGCATCAACCAAATGTGGGTATACTTTCACTACCAAAATATGAGATCTTTGTGTCATCAAAGTAGATCATATTGGCACTTCCCCTGCCAATCATGAAAGATGAAAACTATTGGTATAGGTATCTAACAGAATCAAGCCGATCTGACAATCAGTTTGTGAGATATCAACTACCCTAGTTTTGATGATGAAGCCGCTAATGTTGATGCTGCTGATCTAGGGTTTGCTAGTACAGATATAAATCAGATTTATTGTACTATTTCTCTCTGCTGAATTATAAAAAATAAAAGAAAATTTGATCAAAGGGTTTCCCCACACATTGTGGGGTTTGTCCCTGGCTAGCCGCCACATCTTGTGTCTCTTGTCTTGGCTTGTTTTTTGTCAATCGTTTAATGTTCTATCTACACTTTACTTTATGTCCATGTGATTGCTAATCTGTGGAATATAATAAGAAAAAGAAGTAAATTGTTATAAGCATAGAACATACCATAACTTAACACCATCTTCGTCAAGCAATGGTTAAGCCAACCAAACTCTATTGGAAGGCAGCTAAACATGTGTTGAGATACCTATGAGGCACCACTCAGTTTGGTCTTTGGTATAGACAGACAAAGGGAGTGAAACTTCAAGGCTTCACAGATGTAGATTGGGCAGGGAGTCCATCTAATAGGAAGATCACATATGGAGGAATCTTTAGTATTGGGTCACAAAAAGTTTCTTAGTACATTAGGAAGTAGAAATCAGTTGTAGTCAGCGTTACAGAAGAAAAGTACATGGTTGCTAGTCAAGCAACTTGTGAGGCAATCTGTATGAGGAAGATCCTTGTTGGATTATTTGGTTAGCAAATGGATCCTACAATGGTTTACTGTGATAACCAAAGTTGTATCAAACTCTTTGAGAATCTATTTTTTCATGATCAATCCAAGCATATCGACATCCACTATCACCATCTACGAGATTGCGTGCAGAGGTGTTTCTGGGAAAACTAGCATTCCTAAAGAATGCTAGCCCCCTAGGTTTGGCAGCTACCTTAAAAAAAACAGTCTAAAACAATTCAACGATTTCTTCTATGTGTAACGGATAAGAGAAAGATAATGGAACCAACTTGGAACTTCTGTTTAATCCCTTGCTTGATCTCTCTCCCCTTTGATAGATACTGCAACTCCTCCCCGTACTTAACACGTTTGGAGAGTACCTACACAAGTACAACAACAAAGAACCGTCAAAGCATCGTGATCTATTACAACATAAACATTACAGAATCATATATATATAATGAAAAAATAACAACATTCACAAATGATAACATTTACAATCGCACAATCATATGGAAGAAAACTTGAAGAACTTTATTAATAAAAGGGAGAATTACAACCCAGTTGTCTGATCCAGCATCATCCTCCCAGCTTCAATCCCTCTTCACTTCATGAAATAGCAAGATCACACCAACAATACAATGTTCCTTTCTCAATTACAAACTATCAACACTTCCTTACAATTGACAATATTCCAGCCTCCATATCTCTTGAATTGGAGATCCATTTATAGATGTGTGCAAGGGTGTGAGTCATCCATTGGGTTTGATTAGTGTCATTCCACTTGTTACAATTGGTTCCATTTGGAGATTTCTTAGATCCCTTATTCATCCTTGGGCGAATTCAGAGAGGCAAGTGGCACAGGAGAAGTTTCTAGAAGATTTCATGAGCAACCACCTAGCAAACTATCTCGGAGATTTGTACATCCTCGCCCATCGCACCCTATAGAAGGCCTAATCAGTATGCATCGCACCCTAGCAGTGTACCACTCAGTATGCATCACACTTTTCCAGTGGAGCAGCCAGTATGGTTTAATTTAGGCCATTTCGAATGGTTTCTTAGGTGGAACTTTTGGGGAATGATGTATTCAGATGACTATGTTCCTTTAGGGTATGAAACAACTCTTTTAAGGTTTGACGAGCCCTAGTTTATCGACATATTAATTTGGGGTTGATATGCTCAAATATGTCTATAACAGTTGCCCCCTAAAGCATGAAGTCATAAATATTGATGTCGGGTGAAATGCTTTATCATGAGGATCCAAAGTTTCGAACTAGAAGGTGACCTACATAAGTTACAATATAATACATCATCATAGTATAATTTTCATGATCTAGCTGAAGGGGGCATTCCCATGCTCAACTTTATAAATTCATTTCATGTACATAGATGAGATAGTCATCTGCAGATACAGACTAGTGATTCTCCAGATATAGAGTCATCATCCATGGCTATAATGACCATCTGTGTAGAGCTTTTGTACATTTGATGTTTTTATGTCCCTCAATATATCGCAGCCCGGATGGATGAAACTAGATCTGGGATCTTCAAACTCGTTCAATCTTTGCTCCATGTACAAGTCAATCCATGTGAAGAGATGTTCTGAAGTCAAACATGGAAAGACATCGCCTGATTACTAGCTAATGATATAAGATGTTAACAGATGCGAGAGGAATCACCAATAATGATAATGACCCTCAAGGTACTACAGTAAAATTCATGTGGTGTAAATATATGATCCGACGTCGAACACCACGCAAAATCTTTCGATCAAAGGCCATTGATGTCAACCTGTCACCAGAAATGAGAAACTTGCAATTAATGTATGCAAGCTTCAAAGCACTGAAAGGGTTGTTTCTAAGTCAACTTCTTGGATAATGAGTTGATGTCGACAAGAAGTGACTCGTCGTAGGAGGGCCTTGATGTATCCCATATATACAACATTAAACGAAGCAAATGATTTCTGGAGGTGAAAATGAACTGACGACACAAGGTTCAGAAATGGCGGTCATGATGAAGGTTAGAGGTATTGCAGTAGATGAGACATTAACTGGATGGTGGTTTCTCAACTGAATGACTTCTCTTGAACATGTTGGCGACACTGAGATGAATTGGTAGTTAAACCCAAAATATGGATGGTATGAAAGACCAATGGTGAGATGACCAGTGAATGGAATAACCCAACCCAACTCAATAATGGTGATGAAGTGAAAGTGTCATGTTCAAGAGTGACTTGCTATCATAAATTCTTCAAGTTTTCTTCCCCTTTTTCCCCAGTCATTGCTGACCAGTACCTCTTTATTTTTGTCAAGCTTGAGGAGGATAACATATGTTTGTTCTATAATTCGCCCTTCGGGCAAACCTATCACTATTTAGTGTTTTAATGAATCTAGCAACAGTGAAACTCGGTCTCGTCTAGATGGACAAGTTTGTCGCTATTGTATTAACGAGTTTAACAACAATAATAACTCGGTCCTTTTCATGTTTAGAGAGTTTGGAAAGGAACAAAAAGAGAACTCCACAAGTTATTTTTCGTAAAGTAATCCCTCAGGTCCGAAAAAGGATAAAATAATACAGGAGGGATGACATTTCCAATACTTTAATAAGCTGGAAAAGACAAGCACTTGACAATCTTTTCATATTTAACGAATCTGAAAAGGGTTTAAAGAGGACTCTATTTTGAGGAACGAGTGGTGTCTAGGGTAGCAACTGGTTCCAATGATATTGGAACTTCTCAAAACATGTTAATTTCTGTGAAGAGGCTGGCTAGTAAGACCACTCATTGCGACTGTTCCTCAAAAAAGGGTAAAACAACCAAGTGGAAGTGTATGATCGGCTAAAGGGATGGTGGTGATGGGATTTACACGACTAAATTTCAAAAGGCTAATAGAATGGAAATCACAAAGGTTAATTACCTGTAAATGGGTTCATTTTTTGACAAGCTTGAACCATGGGGAACTATGCTTGGATTCAGTTTCATGTTTACACAATCTTGAAACGAACAAATTATGCTTGGATTCAATTTCATTTTTACACAAGCTTGAAATGAAAAAACTATGCTTGAATTCAGTTTCATTTTTATAGAAGCTTGAAATGGAAAAACTATTTTTGAATTTAATTTCATTTTCACACGAGCTCGAAATGAAAAAACTATGCTTGAATTCAGTTTCATTTTTACACAAGCTTAAAATGAAAAAACTATGTTTGAATTTAGTTTCATTTTTACACAAGCTCGAAACGAAAAACTATGCTTGAAGATAGGTTTGCATGCCCCCAGCATGATGAAAGGGAGAGTCTCTTGTAACCAGATTGAAGTCACTGTGGTGAGGTAGGACGGTTATCCAACAACTCTTTGGTTTCGTCCAGACTAGACAAAGGTGAATGGTGTGATAGACCAATCACATAACCTACAAGGAAACTTATCTTTATCATTAAGTGCATGCCCCTTAAGCTTCATTACAATCCCCAGGCTACTCATGGCTATCAGGTGGATGGAATGAAGGTTCAAGTGATATTGTTGATATAAATGAACCGTTTAGGATGATGATTGACTTGGAGCTATGTTTGGACTGGGAAATGAAAGCTGGTTAATGGTGACAATTTTGCCTTCATGTGGGAAACACATCACTCGGAAGAGTGTTGAAAAATAGCTTCCATGTTATAAACATAATCACCCCAAGCAGTAAATTGTAGTGTAAAGGTCCTAGGACTACCATCATGTTCAGATGAAAGATTTTCCCTCCCAAAGTAATAGGTAACTTAGGAAAGATCCCTAACAGTCGACTCGTTCTCTTGTTAAAGCCTAACATATTCTGTGTAACAAGCATAAGCGATGGCGAATCAAGCGCTTTCCAAGTAGCTGAGGAAAGGATACTCACAGATTCACCTTCATCTATAATAGTGCCAGACATGATCATTTTACAAACTTTTACTATGATCCAAAAAGGTACATAAGAAGGAAGGCGAGATCTTGCCAATCGATTCCAATCAATGGAAGTGACTAGACTACTTGGAGGGGGTACCGAAGAAAGGGAGAATTAACCCTTTGTATTACGAGAACTGGAGGATTTTCAACCTGTCTTGATGGAATAAGTGGATTGCCCCAAAGCTCATTAAAATCTGAAGTAACAAAAAGAACTAGAATGGTATCATTTTCACTCTCTTTGGGAAAGGTACAATTAGCTGAAGGTGAAATTGGGTCAATTGTTATCTCGACCTGTTGATTTTGGTCAGGTATAGACTCATAAGATTCACTTTCAGAAAGAGTGGTTTCGACCGATGGTTGATTTAAGTAAGTCAATTTTTCAACTAGCAAAGGACTTAGGGAGAGTTTCCTGTAACCAGATGGAAGTCGCTGCGGTGAAGCAGGACGGTTATCCAATACTTTTTGGCTTCATCCAAAAAGGGACAAAGGTGAAGGGAATGGTTACCTTCACATAACCTACATGGAATCCTGACCTTTCCCTTTTGTCCATGAACTTTACTATCACTAGTTGATGGTGTGTTACCAACATGATCTCTAGATGTTGATGACACAGGGTGGTGTGAACAGGAAGACCATTCTTTCAAGATCCGAGGAAAGCAAGGACAATCTTGATGAAAATGGTCTCCCGCACAAATTATGCATGGATATTTGGCTTTGAGAAACTTAATGGGTGGATTTTCATCAGATATTGAATTATGAGCAATGGTTTCTTAGTTGCCCACTTGCTGAATTAGCTTCTTCTTCTCCTTCCCTTTTTTCTTCTTCTTAGCCACCTGGTTACTAGTATCACTACTTTCACCAAGCGAAGAGGAAGAAGGGGAGGGAGAAAAAAACGAAAAAGAAGGCGAACGGTCAACTTCAGGATCAACTGGAGGTTGATTTTGTTCAGTTGAAGGTGTGCTCCTGAACCAAAGAGGTTGAAAACAGCCATACTGGCAAGCCAATGGTAAGCCCCGGAAAGGATAATGTAGCCATATAAGGAGCACCAATATTTCCGAAGGAAGGAAAAGGACTAATATTCCCTTCAAAAGGGATTCCTTGATTGGTGGACTCTGGACTTGTCTCCATATATCTCAACCTAAGATCAACTAAGGAACAGGGATGTTATTCCAAATTCAATTAATTTTAATGACACTTTGACACAACTTTGCTTTCCCAGTTTTTAAGAGTCAAGAAAAAGTTAAAGATGACTCTAATCTCATTCAATTTTTAATGAGCCTTGTTGTCGCACAGATTGTCACGAAACGCTCAGACCGGGGGCTGTCACTCTGATCCCCGATCCCTCTGTTTAAGCCTGTCTCCCACGGCTAAGGGGGGTAGACCCTGTAGGAAAGTGGAAAACCAACTGTGAATCAGTTGGTTTGAGAGACACGAAAGGACAAAGACTAATGATTTGTTTAATTTAACGGACCAGTGCCTTATGGGTTTGACGTTTAAATGATTACTTACTGTATGTTGCAGAAATGTAAACCCCACATATTAATCATAACAATGCAAGATATCCAGTAAACTCACGATGTTTTTAACGATGATCTGGCAATTTAAGAAATAAACTTCGAAAGATACAACCATGTAAACTTGCACATTAACCAGATATCATATTCAAGCATGCCAGATAAACATTAATCCCAAAATATTAGCCTCAACAAAAATAGAACGCGATAAAATTTTCGGGCTAAGACTTCAATTAACAAAAAATTTCCACGATGAATATTTTTATGTTTTTTTTTAGGCAAAAAACTAGAGTTTTAAAACTAGATGAAAAATCTAAAGCTATTCTTAAAATAAAATATATATATATATAATAATGATAATATATTATATATATAATAAATATAGATAATGATTTTCTTTTTAATTTTTATATTTTTTCCCTAATAAAACCCTAAAAACAAACCTTTTTTTATGAATTTTTTGCCCTTTTAAAAAAAAATCAAACCTAAAAAAAAATTAAAACGCAAGCAATCAAAATATAATACATATATATGTTAAAATGAAACTGAAACGTAACAAAAACTAAATGAAATCTAATTACAAATTTAACTTAAACGATGCATAACCAAACAAACAAAATAAAAAACCGATTTTAAATGTTAAACTAAACCTACGCATATATCTACACCTTACCTCAAACATGAAACCCACGAATACGACTACAGAAAAATCGAATGCGGTTGACGACATTTTAACAACGGGCAGCGTTTGATGGCAGAAGGGAAGTTTGGAGCACGCATAATTGACAAGCACTTACAAAAAAAAAAGACTTTGAATCGTATTTACCGGATGCCCACAAGTTATACCAAAATTTGAAATCATTTTGCAGGTCCGGGCTATGAGATTCGATGGCAGACGGGGAAAACGCAGCGACAGGCAATCTTTGGGCGGCAGACAGAGGTGAGACAGCAAGTGTGGACACAGCTCGCAGGCGAATGATCTTTCAGACATGCAGGCTTTAAAATCACATCTTTACCCACGCTGAATAGCAGTTGTATGACATACGTATTTAACACAGTCGACTTCGTTTTAATGTTTTTAATGTAGGTTAGCGTGTGGGTGAGGAAGACTGCGACGGATCTGGAGTTGAGATTAAAAAAAAAAATCTTTTTCAGATCCCCAAAAGAAAATCGATTTGACTCTGTGGATAAAATTGAAACCCTGAGCAGAATAAAGCCGAGACCGATGCGAACGATTTTTCCAGATTTGACAAGCCCTAGGGCAGCGAAACAGTGACCCTCAAAACCTGATTTTTCCACAAAAGTTTCTTTATCTCAAACCTGCAAATGAAAAATAAAATCAGAAGATATATGCAAAATTTGGATGAGAACCCCACTAACCGATCAAAAATTTCAAACAAAAATCCAGCTCTATAAAGCCAGATTTGTCAGTGATCATCAAAATATTTTGGGAACTTCAAATTTCTAATAAAATGCCTCAAAAATCTCTCATGAAAATAATAAAACAAACTAAATGATTAACCCAGGATCAAAACCAGCTGGGCTCTGCAAAAAGTGCTTATGGGAGTTGGCTGGTTCAGCCAACCCACTGATCCTCAAGGGCTTCCTCCACAGCTCACTTCAACCGTCAAATAAGAGAGAAAAAGAAGTACTAGATCTCAAAAAACAATGGAGATACCTACCATTACATCAGAAACCCTAATACTACTCAACCCTAGCATGTGAACAAGATACCTATGCTCAACAATACTCTTCATTAAGTTGTTATTAACGGCTGAAAAAATAAAATATGCAGAAATGAAATGGCTCACAACACTTTAATAGAGTAACACCAGCAAGCTTTTGACCCCAAAGACTTTCTTTATTAGCACCAGAAAATATTTACAAGAGAGCTTCTTCAACCAAAACTCAGATCCAATATCTTCTCAAATGACCCCTAGCACCCTATTTAAAGGAAAAAATCCCAAAGACTAGTTTGAGTGAT
>APFE030643540.1:7610-50814 GCA_000404065.3 Pinus taeda
GAATAGTTATAAACCTCATTTCATATAACTTCTCTAGAAAAAGGGCTATGTACACATACCTCATTATTTTCATCCACGACCACTTGTATATGTGTACATAGTTATGATGGAGTTAGTCATATGGAGTCGTGGAGCTAAAATGCTTATGTTGATTGTACCCTTGCTCATGTGCTACGCTAGGGAGGCTATCATTGGTACAATACATAAGGCCTCATAATATAGCAATGTGGTGCCCATAACAAAATTTCCAATATGGTTAATTGGTGCAACCATCTCCATAACTATCTCCATAATATGTCCACAAATCTCTGAGTAAATTCTTTATGATCTTCATCCTTAACTTCTCTTATTGTTTTTATCTATAATCATATGTAGACCTTAGAATAATTCTACTTTCATTATTAATAATGTCATGATACCATAAGTATGAAAAATTCCTTCGTACTCACCCTTAATGAATACTTGTGATATAATTTGGACGTTTTGAGTTGTCTTCATCTTTAGTCTTTTGAACTTTGCATCACCTTCATTATCTTCTTCATCTTCCTCTATATCTTCAATTGTCATTGTCTTTTTGTATCAATATGTGTGGCATAATTCAGGATCTTGATTCATTCATTTGGACTACATCATATTAAAATCAAGGATTTCTCTAGCTTACCCTTGACATTTCCATAGGTTTTCTATGGATTACCCTTTAACCATTACATCGTACTCATGGTTTTCTTTACTCACCCGTAAAGTCAAAGTGGTTCGACTTATAATGACATCAAGTGGTTTCAATTGACCACAAACTTACATCTCTTATTACAAAGTTGTTATTAGTTTACCACTAATCAATAAAAAAGTACTCATACTTCATTTGACTGAACAAACAACTCAAACTAACAAATATCTCATTAATGAAAAAAAATATTTGGAGGACCGTCTCATAAACTTTGTACATGAGATATTGTTGTACATATGAAGACTTGACCCTATAAAAGATTTTCAACATGGATGCAATTTTCTTCCATCCAAGCAACATCTAGCCAACCACATTGTACTTGTATATGAGGATTTGATATTTATCTGTTCCAACACTTATGATGATAATGATTTGTAAGACCATAAACATTGCAAGGATGTAGGCTCCAACATTTAGTTCGTACATGCATTTTGTACCACAATGATTGCAAAGTTGTTTTTGGTTTTACATTTGATTTATTGTACCTTAATTTGTAGATGGCTCACATGTTGTCAAAGTTTCTACTTCCATAAATTTGATATTTGCATTGCTTGTTTGACCTTTATAATCTAGGCCTTCATTTTTTGGCCTTACACATTTGTATGTTCTTTTGAATGCCTTGACCTCTTTTACCTAAACCCTTTCCATAATAGCTGAATTTTATTTAGAAGTTTGACACCAATTCCTTTTGTGTGCTTCTGAAAATTTCATAATTCAACATCTTCATCTTTATCAGGATTATTATTCAAAGTCTCAAAAGAAAAGAGAGACATATACACATCATCTTTATTATCATTAATCAAATAGAAAGTATCAATGGAATAAAGATAAGTAGAACTCATGCTTCTACATGTCACTACCTCCATGCTACATCACATCACATCACATCATATATATTGTAATTGCATTAAATATATTACAATCAAGTAAATATTAAATCTATTAACATCATAATTTGTATTATCACGATGCAATTTTTGACAAAACCATTTACATGACACGTTATGACACATTAAAATTTACATGTATGATTTCATTCATATTCAAAAGAAATATTTAATCAACATAATCACATATCATAAAAATATAATCTCATATAACATGATATAGCCATGGATGGTTGTTCTAATCACCTAATGATTGGTCTTGAAATACTAAAAAAAAGGTTTATAACATACAATAAAACATCAAATTGATGTAATGCATCATTTTTGAAAATTAAAATAAGCATTCTGAACAATGCAACAATTGATTTTTTTACAATCAAAGTAGTAAAATATAATTGTTGCACTGTTGGAACAAATAATATCAACCAATTATTGGTCTTTTGCTCACTCGTAAAACAGTTGATGTATTTTTGGAAAATGTGTAGACCAATATGTATCTCCTAATCGAATGCAAGCTATTAGTTGAATATCTTAAAGAAACAATGTGGATTATTTTTCATGGTTTGTGCATAATTTGTCATACGAAATCATATTGCTTAGATGCATGTATGCAATAATCTATAAAATATGAATATAATCATTCTATAAGTATATATGTCGCTGAAAATATAAAAGTGAAACAATTAATTAGGAACATTTGCATAAACTAGCATATTGCACAAATAGATAGAAACCAAACACTTACATTGTACATCTAAATAAATTTCTTGGTAAGACAATGAGAAACAAAAAAAAGAATGACCAATTTTTCAATTATTGTTATGGTGATAAAGACAACCCAAACAATAAAAAATGTAAATGAGATTAAAAAGACAAACAAGATACAATATTGTTTTGTTAAATAAGTTCTTTAAATCTACAATGTAAGTGTTTGTTCGGTTTCTATCTATTTGTGGTATATGTTTGTTTATGTAAGTGATGATAATTAATTGTTTGACATTTATATTTTCAATCACATATGCATCTTTAGAATGATCTTTTTCTAGGTTTGGAGATTGTTGCATATATGCATCTGGTTAATATGTTTTTGTATGGTAGATTATGTACAATGCATGCACAATAATCTACATTCTTTCTTAAAGATATATGACTAGTGACCTACTTTCTATAAGAAGATATACATTGATCTACACGTTTTCTAAATATACATTATTCTTTTGTGAATGAACAAAAAACAAACAATTTGTTGGTTTTATTTGTTGCAATGTCGTGACAATTTTACTTTGTTACTTTGGTTATAAAATAATTATTAATGCACTTTTTACAATGTTTATTTTAATCTATGTGATGCATTACATTGTGTTGGTGTTTTCCATATGTTGTGTATTTTTTTTATAGGAATTTTGAAATGAATCTCCAACTAATTGGAACAACTATTTACGACTATATGATGTTATATGAAATTATATTTTTGATGATATGTGATTATGATAATTATATTTTTGTTTTGAATTTTAATGAAATAATACATGTTTAGACCTTAATGTGTATCATAAGATATTATGTAAATGGTTTTGCCATATGATGTTTTGTGATAATATGAGTTAACAATTTAAACTTTGAAATATGAACTGTAAACTTGAAACGAGAACTCTAGCCAAAAAACCCCAAAAAAACATGAAAAACAGTCCAAAAAATGAAAAGTGTGTATTTTGGAACAATGCTTTATTTTTTTTAAGGTTAATTTTCTACATATTTAAAAAATGGCAGTAAAACCAAATTTTTTTGTGCAAAATAAATGAAAAAAACTCACTAATGTTGTTGGTAGAATTACAATTTTCTTTCCGAGGTATAATTTCAATATTTTTTAGTAATGGCATTAAAAATAAAATAATGGGATCCAAAACACATTAAAATTCCAACAATTTTCATCCATGTCGTTAAACATATAATACATGACACTAAAGATCGCTAAAATTCTAATTGCTTTCAACCATAATATTAAAGATAAAAAAAAAAAAATGAAAAAATTTCAACCATAGAATTAAAGAACCCTTTCAACACATTTAAAGCATGACATTATGAATAAATTACATGCCTAAATTAATCAAAATTTCGATACTTGTAGATTGAATGAAACATAAATTATATCTCTAAGTTATTGTTGCATTGTGGATATTCTAAACAAATAAATTCAGCGTAATTAAAACATATAATCCAACAAACATAAAAATGACTTATAACTTCATGCAACCTCATATGGAAATCAAAAATTTTATTTCAAGATACCATGTAAATATCAGTTATATAAATTGTCTTAGACAATTATTCAAAATCACTCGTATCTTCTTGCACACCATCAAAATTCACATATTCAGATGAATGACTAGATGCTGATGAATATGTTCCATATTCTTCTCTTTCATAGACTAGTGCCCCATCTGAGTAAACATGATTGCCCACCATTTCAGGTTTCAAAATTCTTCTAGATCTACGATTGGGTTCAACAAACTTCCATCTCAACATTGTTGCTTCTGGTAGTGAGCATGTGCCTGTGGGCGGGCGCGCCCGGTCGTGGGCATGCCCACCCACAGCACAACAAACATGCAACACACCCACTTTAACATGGGCGAACACGCCCATGGTCGGGTGTGCCTGCCCACAGGCACAGGCTCAAGTGCTTATGGGCGTGCGCGCCCGGTAGTGGGCATGCCTGCCTGCTGCACAGTGAGCATGCAACACACTTGTTGTGTCATGGGTGGGGATGCCCATGGCTGGTCGCCCCCAGAAGTGGGTGTGCCCACCCACGGCACAGCGGGCATGTCCATCTATGGCATAGTAGCCCCCTGGCAGGCTAAGGGGTCGATTCCCAGAATCACCCCACTGCCCTACTGGGGCTCGATTCTCATAATCACACCACTAGCCTGCTAGGGGCCGATTCCTATAATCACTCCCCTGGCTTGCAAGGGGTCGATTATGGGAATTGGCTCCAGAGAAGATTGGCACCCTAGCCTGTCGGGAGCCAATTCTGGGAATCGGCACCCGACAAGACCGACCCCCTGGGCTGTTGGGGGCCAATTCTGGGAATTGACCCTAGCAAGCTAGGGGACCGATTCCCCTAGCAGGCCAGGGGGCCGCTTTGACAGAGGAAGGCACACCCATGGCCAGGTGCACCCACTCACGGCACAACAGGCATGCAGGCAGCATGCCCACGGCCGGGCGCGCTCGCCCATAGCCACAGGCCCTCTGCTTATTGGTGGGTGTGCCAACCTGCTACACAGTGGGCACACCCACAATCACAAGAAGTGATCTTGTGCCTATGGGCAGGGGTGCCCACCAGCGGCACAACGAGCGTTCAGCATGCCCACGACTAGGTCAACCCGCCCATAGGCAGAGGCAGTGAAGCGCACCTGCCCACAAGCACAGGGCGGGCATGCTTGCTCGGGGTTAGAGCAGCCCCCGGTAGGCTAGGGGGTTGATTCCTAAAATTAGCCCCTTGGCCTATTGGGGGCTGATTCACGTAATCACCTCCCTAGCTTGTCGAGGGCTGATTCCCGTAATCGACCCCATGGCCTGTCAGGGGTTGATTCCTAGAATCACCCCCTAGCCTGCCAGGGGATGATTCCTAGAATCAAGCCCCAACAAGCCAATGGGTTGATTCCCAGAATCGGCCCCCTCACTTGTTAGGGGACGATTCCCGAAATAGGGTCCCGGTAGACCATGGGGCCGATTCTGCGAATCAACCCCCTGTAGACCAGGGGGTCGATTCCTAGCAGAGCAACCCCTTAGCCTGCCAAGGGCCAATTCCTATAATTGAGCCCCGACTGGCCAAAGGGTTGATTCCTAGAATTGGCCCCTTAGCCCCCGACAGGCTAGGGGAACAATTCTACGAATCGATTCCCAACAAACCAGGGTGGTTGATTCCTGGTAGAGTAGCCCCCTGGCTTGCCGAGGGTCGAAATCGACCCCGTAGACTATCGGGGGCTGATTCTAGGAATCAACACCCTAGCTTGTCGAGGCTCGATTCTTGGAATCATCCAATTGCCCTGTCAGGGGCCATTTGCTAGAATCGGCCCCCTGGCCTGCTAGAGGCCAATTTTGGGAATCGCCCCCTTGGTCTACTAGGGTCTAATTCCAGGAATCGATCCCTTGGACTACCAGGGTCTAATTTCGGGAATTGACCCTTGGAATACTAGGGTCTAATTCCGAGAATCGACCCCTTGGCACGAATCGGTGCAAAATCTAAGAAGATGTTACAATGGTATTTTTGGCATACTTTTATAAGATGATTTCAGTGCCATCACAGTGAGATGATTTCGAGGCTATCAGAATGAGTTGATTTCGGTGCTACCACAGTGACAAGGTCTCAGTGTAGTGACAATATCTCGGTGCTATCATAGTGAGATGGTTTCTTTGCTTCCACAGGGACAATTCCAGAAATTAGCCCCCTGGCTTGCCGGGGGCCAATTCTCGAAATTGGCCTCCAGCAGGCCAGGGGGTGATTCCCAGAATCGTTCCCCAGCAAGCCAAGGGGCTAATTACTAGAATTGTCCCCCTAGCTTGTGGAGGACTGATTCACGCCCCTTGCATGCCAGGGGGCCACTTTGACCCAGGAAGGCACACTCAGAGCTTGGTGCGTTTGCCCACAGCCACAGACAGTGCCTGTGGTTGTGGCTATGGGCAGGGGCACCCAATAGTAGTCTTGCCTGCCCACGACATAGTGGGCGTGCCCATGACTAGGCACACATGCCCATAGGCACATGAATCGGCCCCACGGCAAGATCGACCCCCTGACCTACCTAAGGACGATTCCCAGAATCAACCCCCGCATGCCAAGGGGTCAATTCCGGTAATCAGGCCCCTGACTTGCGAGGGGTTGATTCCAGGAATTGGCCCCTTGGTATGCCAGGGGGCGCTTTGACCCGAGAGGGCGCCCTCACCTAGAGGCATAAGTCTTATGCTTGTTCGTGCCATAACGAGCATCCAACGCGCCCACTATTACTCTAGGCGGGCACACCCACACTCACATATGCCTCTGGGGAGGCGTACCTTCCTGTTGCATACTGGGCGTGTAGCGGTCAAGCACACCCAAAGTGTGGTACTCCCACCCATAGGCACAGGGCAGGTGTGCCCAACCATGGGCATACCCACCTGGGGCAGAGCGACCCCTTGCCAGATTAGGGAGTCGATTCCTAGAATTGGCCCCTTGGCTTTCTAGGGGCTTAATTCTAGGAATCAACCCCCTGGTCTGTCGAGGCTGATTCCCAAAATCGGCCCCTTGGCTTACTAGGGGCCGATTCCTGGAATCTCCCCCTTGGCTTACTAGGGGCCGATTCCTGGAATCTCCCCCTTGGCTTACTAGGGGCCGATTCCTGGAATCACCCCCTTGCCTCTTAGGGGGCCGATTATGGTAATCGGCCCCCTTGCCTCTTAGGGGGCCGATTATGGTAATCGGCCCCCTAGCCTATCAGGGGCCAATTTTGGGAATCATCCCCTTGGCCTGTCAGGGCCGATTCTTAGAATCGGCCCCCGGCAGGCCAAGTGGCTAATTCCAAGAATCGCACCCATGGCTTCCCAAGGACCGATTCCAAAAATCGATCCCTAGTAGACTCTGGGCCTGATTATGAGAATCACTACTCGACAGATTAGGGGGGAAATTCCCAATATTAGCCCCTGGCCTACTGGGGGTCGATTCCAGGAATCACCCATATGGCTTGCTAGGAGTCGATTATGGGAATTGGACCCCTCACTTGCCGGGGCCGATTCCTAGAATTGGGCCCCCGCAAGCCAAGGGGTTGTTTCCCATAATAGACCCCCTGGCCTGTCGGTGAACGATTCTAGGAATCAACCCCTCTGCCCCATGGCCTCTCAGGGGCCGATTCCCATAATCTGTCCCCGGCAGGCCAAAGGTTCGATTTTGAGAATCAATGCCCAATAGACCAAGAGGGTTGATTCCCAGAATCGATCCCCTATCCTACCGAAGGCCGATTCAGAGTCGACCCCCTAGCCTACTGGGGGTTGATTGCCAGAATCAACCCCCTGGCTTGTCGAGGAGTAGGTTCTGGGAATCAGCCCCCAATAGGCCAAGGGGTCGATTCCAGGAATTGCCACCAGCCTGCGAATTGACCCCTTGGCAAGCTGGGGGATGATTTTGAGAATCATCCCATTGGACTGTTGGGGGAAAATTCCCGGAATCAGCCCCCGACAGGCGAGGGGGTCGATTCCCAGAATCATCTCCTTGGCTTGTTGGGGACCCAGTCACGCTCCTTGTAGGCCAAAGGGTCACTTTGACCTAGGTAGGCACACCCACGGCTAGGCGCAGATGATCACGGGGACATGAACTGGCCCCACGGTAGGATTGGCCCACTGGCTTGCCAGGGAACGATTGTGATAATTGGCCCCCGCAGGCCAAGGGGTCGATTCCCAAAATCAAGACCTTGGCCTGCCAGGGGCCAATTCCAAGAATCGATCCCCGACATGCCATGGGGTTGATTCCAGGATTCGGCACCTAGCAAGCCAGGGGCCCTAATTCCCGGAATCGACCCTCCGGCTTGCCATAAGCACAGGGAGCCGCTTTGACTAGGAAGGGTGTGCCCACCCATAAGCACAGGTCTTTTGCCTGCTTGTGCCATAACGGTCGTCAAGTACGCCTGCTGTGCCGTGGGTGGGCACGCCCACTGTCACAGGTGCTTGTGGGGAGGCGTGCAACAGTTGTGAAGTAGTCGGGCATGACCACCGTTGAGCGTGCTTGCACACAAACAAAAGGCAGGCGTGCTAGGCCGTGGGCATGCTCGCCTGGGGTAGAGCGACCCTTTGCCCTGTCGGGGGTTAATTATGGGAATCGACCCCCTGGAATATTGGGGCCTATTCGGGGAATCAGCCCCCTTGGCCTGCCAGGGGCCGATTCTAGGAATTGACCCCTTGGCCTATCGAGGTTGATTCTTAGAACTGCGCCCCCGACAGGCCAAGGGGCCGATTATGGAAATCAACCCCCTAGCATGTCAGGGTCGATTCCTAGAATCGACTCCTAGGAGGCGAAGGGGCCGATTCCCAAAATCGCACCCCTGGCTTGTCGGGGGTTGATTCTGGGAATTTGTCCCCGACATGCTAGGGGGTCAATTCCCAGAATTAGCCCCCTAGCCTGCTGGTGGCCGATTCTAGGTATCACCCCTATGCCTTGTCGGGAGCTGATTCTAGGAATCTATGCCCTCACTTCTCGGGGTCGATTCCCAGAATTGGCCCTCGACAGGCCAAGGGGTTGATTCCCAGAATCAGCCCCCTGGCCTCTCGGGGATTGATTTTGGGAATGGGCCCCTTGGTAGGCCAAGGGGCCTAGAATCGTCCCAATTGCTTGCCGGGGGCCGTTTCCTAGAATCGGTCCCATGCCCTGTCGAGGGTTGATTCCCATAAATAGTCCCCAACAAGCCAAGGGCCCGATTCCCATAATTAACCCCTGATAGACCAGTGAGCTTATTCCAGGAATCGACGCACTGTCCTGCTGGGGGCCGAATCAGAACTGACCCCTTGGCCTATCAAGGGGTCAGTTCTAGGAATCTGTCCTTGACAGGCCACGGGGTCGATTCCGGGAATCAGTCCTTGGCAGGCCAGGGGGTCGATTCCCAGAACCAACCCGCGACACGCCAGGGGGTCGATTCCCAGAACCCGCCCTCGGCATATCAGGGGGTCTATTATGAGAAGCAGCCCCCAACTTGGGAATCGACCCCATGGGCTACAAGGGGTTGATTCCTAAAATCGACCCCCTCTCCCGTCAGGAGCCAATTCCCCGAATCAGCTCCCGGCAGGCCAGGGGATCTATTCTCGTAATCACCCCTTGGCTTGTCGAGGACCCAGTCAGGCCCCTTGTAGGCCAGGGGCCACTTTAAACCAGGCGGGCACACCCATGGCTGGGTGCACACGTCCACAACCACATGGATCAACCCCTTGCCTGCCAGGGGACAATTCCCAAAATCGACCCTTGCAAGCCAAGGGGCTAATTCCCGTAATCAAGCCCTTGGCCTACCGGGGGCCCATTCCAAAAATCGACCCTCGGAATGCCATAGGGTAGATTCTGGGATTTGGCCCCCGGCAAGCCAAGGGCTCAGATTCCCGACATCGCCCCCTAACAGGCCAAGGGGTCGTTTTGATCCGGGAGCTCCTAGTCGTGGGCATGCCCGCCCGTGCCAAAATGGGCATCCAGCATGCTCGCTTTTTTGCGAGCAGGCACACCCACACCCACATGTGCCTATGAGCATGCGTGATTAGCCATGGGCATGCCTGCCTTGTGGCAGAGCAGCCCCCTGGCAAGTCAAAGAGTCGATTCCCAAAATCGACCCCTTGCATTTTCGGAGGCTACTTCTGGGAATTGACCCCTTAGGCTGTCGAGGCTGATTCCCAAAATTGGCTTGCTACTGGCTAATTCCCAAAATCACCCACCGGGACATGCAGTGTTTGAGTGCACCTGACCGTGGGCATGCCTGCCCAGGGCAGAGTACCCCCCTGGTAGGTCAAAGAGTTGATTCCCAAAATCGACCCCCTGAACTTGTCGGGGGCTAATTTCAAGAATCGACCCCTTGGACTGTCGGGGTCGATTCCAGAATCACCCCCTGGCCTACTAAGGGCCAATTTTGGGAATCAGAACCCTGACCTGTTGGAGCCGATTCCTAGAATTGACCCCTGGCAGGCCAAGTGGTCGATTCCTAGAATCTCACCCCTAGCATGTCGGTGGCTGATTTAGGGAATCATCCCTTCTTAGAACAAGGGGTTGATTCATAGAATTAGCCTTTGGCCTGCCAGGGGACGATTCCGAGAATCGGCCCCATGGCCTGTCCGAGGTCGATTCCAAGAATCGACCCCCTTGCCTCCCGAGGGTCGATTCCTAGAATCGGTCCCCGATAGACCAAGGGGTTGATTCCCATAATCGACCCCTTGTCTGGCTGGGGGCTGATTCTATGAATTGCCCCACTGGCAATCAAACCCCCTGTCCTACTGGGGGTCGATTCTTTGAATTGCCCCACTGGCCTACCAGGGCGGAAATTCAAGGAATCAGCCTTCGATATGCCAACGAGTCGGTTCCAAGAATCAACACCATGGCCTGTCGGGGGCCAATTCCTGGAACTGCCCCCCTAGATTGTCAGGGGTCAATTCCCGAAATCAGCCCCCTGGCCCGACAAGCCAAGGAGCATGGGCGAGTGCGCCCGGCCATGGGCGTGCCTGCCCATGCCACAATGGGCGTGCTGCAACATGCCAAGGGGTAGTGAACCTATGCCTACAACATGCCCGTTGTGTCATAGGCGGGCACGCCCAAAGGCATAGGAAGTGGTTGTTCTTATGGATGGATGCTCTCGTCCGTGGGTATGCTTGCCAGGGGCAGAGCGACCCCTTGGGAGGCTAGGGAGTTGATTCCCAAAATTATCCCTCTGGCCTACTGGGGCCAATTCCGGGAATCACCCCCTATCCTGTCAGCTGACGGGTGTGCCTACCCACAGATATAGGTAAGCCAAGGGGTTGATTCCCATAATTGTACCCCTAGCTTGTTGGGGGCTGATTCAGGTAATTGGTCCCTGATAGACTAGGGGGTCGATTCTGGGAATCGCTACCCGATGGACCAAGGGGCCGATTCCAAAAATTATCCCCTTGACCTACTGGGGGTCAATTCTAGGATTCGCCCCTCTGGCCTATCGGGACCCAATTCAAGGAATCAACCCCCTCGCTTGTCGGCGTTGATTCCCAGAATTGGCCCCTAGCAGGCCAAGGGGTTGATTCCCAGAATCGACCTCCTAGCTTACCAGGGAACGATTCTGGGAATCAACCTCGCACCTCGATTGCCTCCTGGGGGTTGATTCCCATAATTAGCCCCCGATAGGCCAGGGGTTTGATTCCCATAATTAGTGCCCGATAGACGAGTGAGTTGATTCCCAGAATTGACTCCCTATCCCCTTGGCCTACCGAGGGATGATTCCTAGAATTGACCCCTTGGCTTGTTGGGGGGCCAGTTTTGGGAATCGGCCCCCGACAAGCTAGGGGGTCGATTTCGGGAATCAGCCTCCAAATTAACCCCTTGGCTTGCTGGGGGCTAATTATAGGAATTGACCCCCTCGCCTATCATGGGCCAGGGGGTTGATTCTCAAAATTGTCCCCTTGCCCTGTCGAGGGCCCAATTAGGCCCCTTGCAGGCCAAGGGGTCCTTTCACCCAGGCGGGCACGCCCATGTCTAGGCGAACACGCTCAAAGGCACATGAATCGACCCCACGGTAAGATCGGCCCCCTAGCCTGCCTTGGGGACGATTCCCAGAATCGACCCCCGCAGGCCAAGGGGTTGATTCCCAAAATCAAACCCCTGGCTTGTCAAGGGCCGATTCTGAGAATTGATCCTCGACATGCCACGAGGTCGATTCTAAGATTTGACCACTAGCAAGCCAGGGGCCCGAATTCCTAGAATCAACCCCCTGGCTTTCCATGGGTCAATTCCTTGCATTGGCCCCCTGGTAGGCCAGGAGGCCGCTTTGACCGGGGAGGGCACGCCCGCCCACAGGCACAGACCCTATGCCTTCCCCTGCCATAATGGGTGTCCAACATGCCCGTTGTGCTGCAGGTGGGCACACCCATTGTGACATGTGCCTGTGGGGAGTTATGTAGCGGTTGTGCAGTAGTCGGGCACACCCACAATCGGGTGTACCTGCCCATAGACACAAGGCAGGTGTGCCCAGCTATGGGTGTGCTCGCCTGGGGCAGAGCAACCCCCTGGTAAGTTAGGGAGTCGATTCCTAGAATCGGCCCCTTGGCCTACCGAGGGCTAATTCCGAGAATCGACCCCTTGGACTATCAGGGCCTATTTCGGGAATCAACCCCCTTGGCTTGCCAAGGGCTAATTCCTGGAACATCTCCCCTTGCCTACTGAGGGTTGGTCTCCTGGCCTATCAAGTTCGATTCGTAGAATTGACCCCGGTAGGCCAAGGGTCTCATTCCCATAATAGCACCCTTGGCTTGTCGGGGGTCATTCCGAGAATGTGTCCCCAATAGACCGTGGGGCCGATTCCCATAATTACTCCACTGGCCTACTAGTGGCCGATTCCAAGAATCACCCCTTTGGCATGCCGGGAGGTGATTCTGGGAATTGACTCCCTCACTTATCGGGGATCAATTCTAGGAATTGGCCCCTTAGCAAGCTAAGGGGCCTAGAATCGGCCACACGGCTTTACAGGGGTCGATTCCCAGAATTGGTCCCAAGGCCTCCTAGGGGTCGATTCCGATAATCAGCCCTCGGAAGGCAGGGGCTCGATTCCTAGAATCAACCCCTGATAGACCAGTGGGTTGATTCCCGGAATCTACACCTTGTCCTGTAGGGGGACGAATCAGAATCTTCCCCCTGGATTTTCGGAAGGGGGGGGTCGATTCTGGGAATCAGCCCTCGACAGACCACGGGGTTGATTCCGAGAATTGGCCCCTGGCTTGGGAATCGACCCCTTAAGGTTGTCGGGGGCTGATTCCCATAATATACCTCCTATCTTGGAGGGGGCCAATTCCCGGAATCGGCCCCCGACAGACAAGGGGGTTGATTCTCATCCAAGGGGCACTTTGAACTAAGTAGCCACACCCATGGCTAGGCTTACACACCCACAGGCACATGAATTGGCCCCACAATAGGATCGAACCCTTGGCATGCAGAGGAACGATTCCCAGAATCAGCCCTTATAGGCCAAGGGGTTGATTCACAAAATCAAGCCCCTAGCCTATCGGGAGTGCATTCCAAGAATCGACCTTCAGCATGCCATAGGGTAGATTCTAGGATTCGGCTCCTGGCAAGCTAGGGGCCCAGATTCCTAGAATTGGCCCCTTGGCTTGCCATGGGCAGATTCCTTAAATCGACCCCCTAGCATCCCAGGGCGTCTTTTTGACCTGGGAGGGTGTGCCCACCCACAGGTACAGGCCCTATACCTCTGGGCAGACACCCAGTCGTGGGCCTGCTCGCTCGTGCCACAACGAGCATCCAACATGCTCATTTTGTTGTGGACTGTCACACCCACACTCACATGTGCCTATGAGTTGGTGCGGCTAGCCATGGGCATGCGTGCCTACTACAGAGTGGGTGTGTAGTGTTCTACCACTCCCATGGTCGAGAGTGCCCGCCCTATGATAGAGAGACCCCTTGGCAGGTGAAAGAGTCAATTCCCAAAATCGACCCCACAGACCACTGGGGGCTAATTCCGAGAATCAACCCCTTGGACTGTCGGGGCTGATTCCCAGAGTCGGTCTGCCTCTGACCAATTCCCAGAATCGGCCTGTCACTGGCCAATTCTTGGAATCATCCCCGGGTTGTGCAGTGTTCAATGGCACCCAACCATGGGCATGCCTGCTTGAGACAGAGCAGTCCCCTGACAGGTCAAAGAGTTGATTCCTAAAATCGGCCCCCTGGACTGCCGGAGGTTAATTTTTGGAATGGACCCCTTGGACTATCGAGGCCAATTCCCATAATCGACCCCTATCAGACCAGGGGTTGTTTCACAGAATTAGCCCCTTGGCATGCTCGGGGCCTATTCCGGGAATCAACTCCCTCACTTGTCAGGGTTGATTCCCATAATCGTCCCTCGACAAGCCAAGGGGTTGATTCCCAGAATCAGCCCCCTAGGCTCCTCAGCGTTGATTCCCAGCCAGGGGCCCGATTCTAGGAATCGACCCCCAATAGACTAAGGGGTCGATTCACGCAATCGATCCCCTGTCCTACCGGCTAGGAATCATACCCCCTGTCCTGCCGGGGGCCGATTCCCAAAATCAAACCCCCTGTCCTGCCGGGGGCCAATTCCCGTAATCAAAACCCCTGTCTTGCTGAGGGCTAATTCCCATAATTGGCCCCCTCTTCTGCTGGGGGTGGATTCCCCAAATTTCCCCCGTAGCCTGCCAAGGCAGAAATTCTGGGAATCAGCCCCTGAGAGGCCAAGGGCTGGTTCCAAGAATTGGCCCTCTGGCCTGTTGTGGGAAAATTCTCGAAATCGACCCCTTGGGTTGGCAGGCCAAGGGGACACTTTGACCAGGTCGCAGCCGCCCACATGGGCAAGCGCGCCTAGCCATGCGCGTACCCACCTGGACCACAACGGGCATGCTTCAACACGCTTGGGCTGCAACACACTAAGGGGTAGTGAACCTGCGCCTACAACAAGCCCGTTGTGTTGCAGGCGAGCATGGCCACTGTCGGGCGCGCTTGCGCACAGGAATATGTAGTGCCTGTTTTTGTGGGTAGGTGCTCTCGGTCGTGGGCATGCCCGCTAGGGGTAGAGCGGCCCCTTGGGAGGCCAAGGAGTTGATTCTAAGAATTTTCCCCCTAGCCTGTCAGAGGTTGATTTTGGGGAGGCTAGGGGGTTGATTACCCTTGGACTACAGGGGGTCGATTCCAAGAATCAACCTCTAGTAGGGTATTGACTCCCTGGCTTGCCGAGAGCTGATTCTTGAAATCAACCCCCGACGAGAATCAACCCCCAGTAGGCCAAGGGGCTGCTTTGACTCAGGTGCTGCCGCCCACAAGCATAAGCTGTGGGTGTGATTGACCATGGGTGTGTCATCCCGGATCAAAGTGGTCCTCTGGCCTACTGGGGGTCGATTATGGGAATCGGTCCTAGTAGGCTAGGGGGTTGATTCCTAGATTTGGCCTCCTAGCCTGTTGGGCGCCGATTCTCGGAATTGGTCCCCTGGCCTATCAGTGGGTGAGCATGCATGCCCACAGATTTAGGTAGTGCTCGCCCACAGGCACATGCCCTGTGCTTGTGGGTGGGCACGTCTGACAGCCTCTGCCTTTGTGCATGTGCGCTTGGTCGTGGGCTTGCTCGCCCACAACAGAGCGGGTGTGCAGCACTCGTGTCATGCTGCAATTGGGCACGCCCGTGGCTAGACCAACCTACCCACAGGCATAGGGAGTGAAGTGTGCTTGCCCATAAGCACATGACAAGTGCGCCTGAGGAAGAGCAGCCCCCTGGCAGGCCAAGGGGTGATTCCCAAAATTGGCCCCTGGCTAGTCGGGGGTTGGTTCCCGAAATCACCCCTGGCCTGCCTAGGGCCGATTTCCAAAATCGCCGCCCTAGAGTGTCGGGGACTGATTCCTGGAATTGCCCCCTTGGCCTTCCGGGGGCGGATTCCTAGAAACGGTCCCCTGACCTGCTAGTGGCTTATTTGCAGAATTGTAAGGGGGCCAATTTGTGGCAAAGTGACCCCCTAGCATGCTGGGGATTGATTCCTGAAATCGCCCCCCTAGATTGTCCTGGGCTTGTTCCCAAAATCGACCCCCTGGATTGCAAGGGACCGATTCTAGGAATTAGGCCCTTCGCCTGCCTTAGGCCGATTCTAGGAATCGACTCCCTGACGTGCTAGGGCTCGATTCTCGAAATCATCCAACTGGCATTCCAGGGGATGATTCCCAGAATCAACCCCCTGGGCTACTAGGGGTCTATTCCCGGAATCATCCAACTAGGAGGCCAGGGGGTCGATTATGGGAATCGGCCCCCGGCAGGGCAGTTGGATGATTCTATGAATCGACCCCTTCACCTGCCTGGGGTCAATTCAGGGAATTGGCTCCCTAGCTTACTAGGGGTCGATTCTCAGAATCATCCAACTCGTCTACTGGGGGCCGATTCCCAGAATCGACCCCTTGACCTGCTGGGGTCGATTCCTAGAATCGCCCTTGGCCTGTTGAGGCCAATTCCCAGAATCAGCTGCCTAACCTGCCACGGGGGTTGATTCCCAAAATCAGCCTCCTAGCCTACTAAGGATTGATTATGAGAATCATCCCCCTGGCCTACCAAGGTTCGATTCCAGGAATCGACCCCTTGACTTGCCAGGGGCCAATTATTGGAATAAGCCCCTAGCAAGCCAAGGGGTCAATTCCCATAATCGACCCTGGGGAGCTCAAGTTCTTGGAATCAGCGCCCTGGCTTGTCAAAGGATGATTCCCGGAATCACCCCCTAGCCTGCGTGGGGCCAGTTTTGGGAATCGACCCTCAGCTTGTTGGGGGTTGATTCCTAGAATCGACCCCCGACATGCCAAGGGGTCGATTATGAGAATTGGCCCTCGGAAAGCCAAGGGGCTGATACCAAGAATTGGCCCTCGACAAGTGAAGGGGAATTGACCCTCGGCCTCGGAATCAACCCCTTAGCCTTCTGGTGGCCGATTCCCATAATCGTCCCCTTGGCTTGCCGGGGAGCAATTTAGGCCCCTTGAAGGCCAAGGGGTTGCTTTGACTTGTGCGGGCACACCCACTGTTGGGTGCACCTACCCCCAGGGTCAAGTAGTGCACACATTCCCATAGGCAAATGAATCGGCCCCATGGCGGGATCGATACCTTGGCCTGTCATGGGCTGATTCCAAGAATCGGTCGTCGGCATGTCAACAAGTCAATTCCGGAATTGAACCTTCACATGCCATGGGGCCGATTCCAAGAATCGGCCCTCAGCATGCCACGGGGCCGATTCCAAGAATCGGTCCTCGGCATGCCATGTGGCCGATTTCGGGAATCGACCCCCAACAAGCCAAGGGCCTAGATTCCCAGAATTGGCCACCTGACAGGTCACGGGGCTGCTTTAACCTGGGCGAGCATGCCCATTGTCGGGCATGCCCACCCACAGGAACAGCCAGTGCCTGTGCCTGTGGGAAGGCACGCTTAACTGTGAGGATGCCTGCTAGTGCCTGTGCCTGTGGGAAGGCACGCTTAACCATGAGCATGCCCACATGCAGCACAATGGGCATGCAGACAACACTCCAGTTGTGTCGTGGGTAGTCAGACCCATGGCCGAGCGTACCTGCCCACAGGCAAATGGCTTGTGCTTGTGGGTGTGCCCACCCATGCCACAACGAACGTCCAACACACCCGATGTGCTGTGGGCTGGCACACCCACAGTCACATATCCCTGTGGGTAGCAGTGTCAGACCATGAGCTTGCTCGCCTACTGCATAGTGGGCATTCAGCGGTCAAGGATGCCCGTCGGCGGCAAAGTGGCCCCGTGGCCTACTCAGGGCCAATTTCAGGAATCAACTCCCTAGACCGCCAAGACCGATTCCCAGAATCAACCCCCAGTAGGGCAATGGGTTGATTCCCAAAATCCACCCCCTATCTTGCTAGGGGTCGATTCCCGGAAACACCCTCCTCACCTACCTGGGGCAGATTTTGGAAGTCGACCCTCTATCTTGTTAGGGCCAATTCCTAAATCAACCCCCGATAGGCCAAGGGGCCGATTTTGGGAATCAACCTCAGTAGAAAATGGGGTCAATTCCCAAAATCAACCCCCCCTAATAGATTAGGGAGTCGATTCCTGGAATTGTCCCCCGATAAACTAGGGGGCCACCCCTTTTCCTGTTGGGGGACAATTCCTAGAATCGACATATTAGTTTGTTAGGGTTCGATTCTTGGAATCCCCCCCTGGCCTGTCAGGGGCCGATTCCCAAAATTCCCCCCCGGCCTACTAGGGGTTGATTCCAAAAATCACCCCATGGCCTGTAGAGGGCCTATTCCGGGAATCGACACCTGGCAGGCCAAGGGGTTGATTCTAGGAATCGGCTCCTTGGCCTGTCGGGGGCCAATTGCTTGAATTGCCCCCAGTAGGCCAAGGGACTAATATTTCCCGGGGGGGCACGCCCGACGTGGAACATGCCCAGGGGCAATGAACTTGTGCCTGCAACACACCTGTTGTGCCTCGGGCGGGTACGCCCATGGCCGGGCTCGTCTGCCCACAGGCACAGGTAGTGCATTTTCTTGTGGGCGAGCGCGGAATGCTTGTGCCTGTGGGCGGGTGCCCTTGTCCGTGGGCATGCTCGCCTAGGGCAGAGCGGCCCCCTAGGAGGCCAGGGGGTCAATTCCTGAAATCGCCCCCTCGGCCTGCAAGGGGGCGATTCCTTGAATCGGCCCCTTAACCTACAAGGGGGCGATTATGAGAATTGACCCACTGGCCTGCCGAGGGCCAGGCCAGGGCCGATTTCTAGAATCAGCCTCCGGCAGGCCAAGGGGCCACTTTGACCGTGGTCAGCATGCCCATGGCCTAGCGTGATCGCCCATAGGCACATGCACAGCATGTGCATGTTGGCGGGTGCCTGCCTGCAACAGAGAGGCCCCCTAGGAGGCCAGGGTGTCAGTTCCTGGAATCGCCCCCTTGGCCTGCAAGGGGGCGATTTCGAGAATCAGCCCCTTGGCCTATAAGGGGGCAATTCCGAGAATCGACCCCCTGGCCTGTCGAGGGATGATTTCCAGAATTAGCCTCCAGCAGGCCAAGGGGCCACTTTGACCATGGTCGACACGCCCATTAGCCCGGTGTGCCCCCCCACAGGCACATGCACTACATGTGCCTGTTGGCAGGTGCGCTCGGATCAAACTAGGCATGTAGGAAGCATGCCCGTTGTGTCGCTGGTGGGTACGCCCATGGCCAGGCGCGCCCTCCACATGACCTGTGCTTATGAGCTGGTGGGCACAGCCGTGAGTGTGCCCACCCGCAAGATAAGGGGCATGTTGCACGCCCACTGTCACGCCCCTAGGCAGCACTCTTCCAACCGCATGATTGGGGGTACAACACCACCACCCACTTTCTTTTTAACAATACTTGTAAGTGTGGACTACGCCTACTTTCTATACTTAGTTTAGTTTTCAAATTTCCTAAGTATAACATTCACATACACAGTGGAAACATTCAATTATTCATCTTCATCATTATTACCATTTACACATATGCACAACATATTTTTTAATGGGAGGGGCAACTCCCTAAAATATGAGTTTGCCCGATAATAATAGTATTTCACAAAATATACAATTTTACAGTCTTTGCAGGAAACCCCAAGTTTCCTTGTTACAATTTCTATCACAACCGTGCAACCCGGCTTGCACCGTTCAGCCTACCCGATCCACTATTCAGAGTGCCCATCGATTCTACTATCCATCGAAACTCATTCAACATCGCACTATTCAGCACATCATTTGCCTCTGCACACGTTCATCGTTCCGTCGTGCCGACTTGCCCGAACGACCCACCGTTAAGCTTGCCACACCTGTCAACCGTGTTGCTTGCCCGGTCATTCGACTTGCCTTCGTTTACTCCTACCCAGCGCTCTGTTCAGCCCAACTCACCCTTCGGCCAGGTCACACAACCATGCTCGTTCACAACTCTGAACGTCGACTTCCCTTCACATGTTCAACCGACCGCCCAAATGTTCCATCGTTCAACCGTCCGCCCGAACGACCCACCTTTCAACCGACCGCCTGAATGCCTTGAATGATAACTTGTTCAACCCTCCATTCAACCAACTTCGTGAATGCTCCTTCATTTAGCTCGTCCGCCCAAACAATAATCCATTTAGCCTTTCCACCCGAACGCCCAAACGATATCTCGTTCAGCTCGTCCACCCGAACTCTCGAATGATATCTCGTTCAGCTCATCTACCCGAACTCCCGAATGATATTTCGTTCATCTCGTCTGCTCGAACTCCTGAACAATATCTTGTTCAACTCGTCCACCCAAACTCTCGAACGATATTTCATTCAGCTCGTCTGCCTGAACTCCCGAACGATATTTTGTTTAGCTCGTCTCCTTCAACTCCAGAACAATATTTCGTTCAACCTGCGGCTCCGACTGTCTTCCAGTTTTTTGCGGCTAAATGCTTCGGCCTATAATACCGCTTGCACCTTGTCCAACATTTCAGAACCCAAGTTAGCTCGCACCCCAACTCGCATAACACTTGGACGCTTCTACTTGATGTCTTCATCTCCAACTCGCCCACGTATATATATATGGTAGCTTGCCCATCATGGGGGCGTCGGCCTAGGCCAAGCCCACCCATCTTTTGGTAATCCGCTACTTTTCCCATGTCGGCCATGGTGAGGGTGCCCACACTCGGGACCGCCACACCATATAAACTTTCCACCACCCAACACTTAGTCATTTTTACAAGATGACTTCATGCACAGGGGCTTCGCTCAATGAACCTCTAACTTATCACATGCATTTGTGGCATACTAAAAAAATACCCTTAATTTGACTACATATTGGAAAATGCCTCTAAAAATCACATTATTTAACCCCATACCAATATGAACCTAATTTATCTTCCAAATTGAAAAAAACCCTACTTTCACTAGATATTGTAGGTATCCATTTTTTCATTAACATTTTTTATACCCCTTTATAATTTTTCATTAACTTTGAGCTCCATTTTTTATACCTGCAAATATAAAAATTCTTTACTCCCTATTATATGCTCAATATATTATGTAATGTTTTCCTCAATATATATCCCCCAATATGAACCCACGTGGTATGGTATTTCTCCCCCAGTGAAGTCCCCGTGACTTCGTGTGGCTATTTTGTGTGTCTCCTTCGTTTAGCCGACTCGTCGCATTGTGCGAGTGCACCCAACTCACCGGTCACCTCTAGCTCGTCGCTCGCTTGCCCATTGCGCGCCCTCCGCAAACTCTTTACATCACAACATAACTCGGGGCCTTACATCCTCCCCCACCTCAAGACATTGTCGTCCTTGACAATACCGTCATACAACATCGCAAAGTGTCGCTAGCTCCAACATCCAAAATGCTCATGCTGCCTGCCTCTGCTCTGCCATTGCATAAACCATTAAGGTCTATGTCTCCATCAATTAGAAAGTCTCCTCAATCCATGACCATCAACCACCTCCATCACAATCCCCACATGTTGCCCCACCGTGGAAGGCTAGTCCCTCCAACTCAAGCTACATGCTCATTGCAACATATATCGTGTTGACCCCATCATATATCGTCACCATGTGAATTGCTGCCATGATACTCCAACACAATGCTAACACATCTCTATACACTGATGTCCCCCTGATGTCCCCCATGACTTGAACTAGTTGGGTAGCTAATCCAACTGTCACACTCAAACCATGAGAATGCACATCCTCATGCCATCATCAGTCGTTTCTCCTAGCCTCTTGTCACAACATCAACTCGATCAAGAATCCATCTCCATCTCTATCAAAGTGTAAGCCATGTCCAGGTCCATGAAGTAACCCCCATCTCATCTGCAACATGTTTTCCATGAGGTTAGTGTCAATTAGTCTCATCTATCCCAACATCATCATCTAGATATGTGTAAAATCCATCTCCTCAAAGTGAAGAGATCCTCTGATCTAACCGACTCTTGATGTGCCCCATCTAGGTCCATGAAGCAACCTCCATCATATCTGTAATGTGCCATCCCTCAAGTCCACCAAAGAAACAAGTATACACCTATCTCATCACCCATGTGCTGCCCATGATCAGAGACCAATCAGCTCCCATGTATCAAAAGTGGTTAAGTCTCGGCTCAACCCATGCCCAAGTGTTGCCACCAAGGCATCATCATCGTTGCAACTCCATCACTCCAAAGTGTCTCATATTGATCCTCGACATCAAATCACTCTCTCAAGCACACCCATAAATGTACTCAAAAGTATGCACCCCATACTGCATCAAAGTCCCTGACCTCAGCTCCTCAATGCATCAGATCCTCCGAGTCCACCATAATATGAAGTCCCCAAAAGTCACAACCTCATGTCATCATGAGCTCCATGAGTCATCTCCAGCCAACATCCTAGCAAGCATGCATGTCTTGGCCCAAAGGTCTTTTCAAGATGCCTAAGCTCTCCATGTAGTAGGAATGATGCATAGTCTGCTCACAAATCCAACCAAGTCCATGGCCTTGTTGTACCCAAGTGCACAACATCCCCATCGGCTCACAAGCAAAATATCTTCATGTCACATCAGCAAATTCACTTGCACAACATCTCTGCCTTGTCACTCCTCATTGGATGCCCATAAGTGACACCTCTACAAGTGCTCCTGCATAATGTCCCCGCATAAGACTGCCATGCTCCATGTCTCCAACTCGATGTCCATGACTCAAGTTGCCCATGTTGTCCAACTAAGTAGACCCATCACAACATCGGTCATACTCATCCAAGTCTACAATCCAGTCTAGTGAACTCGGTCACCTAAACCATATCATCAAGTCACATGAGTCTCTTCCATCATAGCTCCCCCACTAAAGGTACCACCAAGACTTCTTCTTGGTCTTAGCCATGAGAAGTCCACCCAAGTATCATCATACCTCAAGTGTGTGCCCTCTCTCCAATCTATCCATGAGTCATGTCAGGGACTTAGCCAATTTCTCCATATGGATAAAACATGACCCATTCCTCCGCAATGATCATCACGTTCCTCCCTTGTCACAAGTATTTGCACCTTCTACCATAAGGTCACAAACAACCCCAACAAGCTCTGCAACGGTCAATGGTACTTGCCTCTCCATACAAGGTCTCATCATAGTCATCCATGGTAAGATCCTCCATCACATTGGCGAACTGATTTTTCCCTTTCCTACTTGTGGTCCATCCTCCAAAAGCTCAAATGAAACACAAGTATAAGTAGTACTTACTTCATCATGAGGCTCCTCCATGTGAGTATCCTCATCCACCAATGTCTGCAAACTGCATGATCTTGGTCCAACTTGAACAATTTCAAGTTCATCCTCCATCGTTGTCATGCATGCAACATCCTCAAACATCACAAATTCCTCTTCTTTGTTGTCACAATCTACAGCTACATCCTGCTCCATTGCCCAACCAAGTTGAAGAAGTTCGTCTTCAACATTTCTTTCCAAGACTTCAAGTTCATCTTGAATCTGTGGGTTCTCTTCTTTCATCTTCTTCAACCTGTATAAAGTCAGCAAGATCCTCCCTTGATATTCTTCTAAACCTACCATGTCTTGTCATTCAGTTTGGCCCAAGCATAATGCTTCACCCCTACTAAACATGTTACAAAGTGTAGCACTTCCTTCGATATGCGTGGTTTGACTGAATCAAGCTTTGATACCACCTGTCACAAAGTGACAATGGGATCAGCTTCTTCTGCAAATCTGATTCCACTGAATCAAGGCTCTGATACCACCTCTCATGCCCCTACCCTGGCATTACTCTTCCAACCGCACGATTGGGGGTGCGACACCACCACCCACTTTCTTTTTAACAATACTTGTAAGTGTGGACTATGCTTACTTTCTATACTTAGTTTATTGAATAACACTCACATACACGACGAAAACATTCAATTATTCATCTTCATCGTTATTACCATTTACACATACGTGCAACAGATATTTTAATGGGAGGGGAAACTCCCTGAAATATGAGTCTGCCCGATAATAACAATGTTTCACAAAATATACAATTTTACAGTCTTTGCAGGAAACACCAAGTTTCCTTGGTACAATTTCTATCACAACCGTGTAACCCGGCCTGCATTGTTCGGCCTACCTAAACCACTGTTCGAAGTGCCCACCCATTCTACCAATTGTCACAACTCGTTCACCGTCACACTATTTAGTACGTCGTTTACCTCCGCACGCATTCAGCGTTCCGTCGTGCCGACTTGCCCGAACGACCCATCGTTCAGCTTGTCGCACCTGCCAATCGTGTCGCCTGCTCGATCGTTCGACTTGCCTTCATGTACCCCTTCTCAGTGCTCCATTCAGCTCGACTCGCCCTCCGGCCGAGTCACACCGACTGCGCTCATTCACAACTCCGAACGTCGACCGCCCGACGCACTTTCAACCGACCACCCGAACGTTCCACCATTCAACTGTCCACCAAAACGACCCACCATTCAATCGACCTCCTGAACACCTTGAATGATAACTTATTCAACCCTTCGTTCAACCAACCACCTGAACACTCCTTCGTTCAGCTTGTCCGCCCGAACGATATTCTGTTCAGCCTGTCCACCCGAACGCCCGAATGATATCTCGTTCAACCTGTCCACTCGAACACCTGAATGATATCTAGTTCAATTCTTCCACCTAAACTCTAGAACGATGTCTTGTTCATCTCATCCACACAAATTCATGAATGATATTTCATTCGGCTCGTCTGCTTGAACTCTCGAATGATATCTCGTTCAGCTCGTCCACCCAAACTCCCAAACGATATTTCGTTCAGCTCACCTGTCCGAACTCCCGAACGATATTTCGTTCAGCTCGTCTACCCAAACTCCTGAATGATATTCTATTCAGCCTGCAGCTCTGACTTTCTTCCAGTTTTCTGCGGCTAAGTGCTTCAGCTTGTAATACCACCTACACCTCGCCCAACGTTTCAGAACCCAAGTTAGCTCGCACCCCAGCTCGCATAACACTTGGATGCTTATTCTTGATGTCTTCTTCTCCAACTTGCCCACTTATATATATGGTAGCTTTCCCACCATGGGAGCGTCGGCCTAGGCCAATCTAACCCATCTTTTGGCAATCTGCTACTTTTCCCACGTCAGCCATGGTGAGGGTGCCCACACTCGGGACCGCCCCACCATATAAAATTTCCATCGCCCAACACTTAGTCATTTTCACAAGATGACTTCGCGTGGTTGTTTCGCATGTCTCCTTCGTTTAGCCGGCTCGTCGCACTGTGCTGGCGTGCCCAACTCGTCGGTCACCTCCAGCTCGTCGCTCGCTCATTCATTGCGCACCCTCCGCCAACTCTCCGCATCGCAACATGACTCGAGGCCTTACACCCACTGTGCTGCAGGCAGGCACACTGATGACAAGGAGCCCTTGCCCATAGGCAAAAGCACTGCTTGAGCCTGTGGGCAGGCGCGTCCAGCCATGGGTGTGCCCACTCAAGTCAAAGCGCCACCCTGGCCTGCTAGGGGCTGATAAGTCTAAACCATTGATATGTAGCAACAATAAATCAGGTCCTAAAATGAATCTCCTTCCAGAAGATATGACTATCACACCTTTGAGAGCATTGATTGGACGAAATGTGTGAGGAATTTCAAAGGTAAGTTTGTTGAATTATTTTTACTTATTTCTAGATTATAATTTTCTTTTAAATACACCATAATATTGTTGGTTGTATTTTTTATACATATCATTATATTAACTTTTTTAACTTTATTTATTCAGTCATAAGGTTTACATGAGAATACAAGAACAAATTGTTAAATTATTGAATGAAGATAGTTGGGATGATGTTGTACATAAGTAACCAGATTCAAGTTCTACATCAATACTAAAAGTTTTTTATTTTGCATTTAAAAATGTATGTTGATTTATACATTAATTTCTATTCATCTGTATACTATTTTTATTTTGTTACTTATACATATATTTGTTTATTTCATTAATGACAAGGAAGGGTGCAAATGGAGCACCAGATAGTTTCAGAAGCTTTATTGAAAAAATTAAGATGGAAAGACTAAGAAAACAACGTCTTAGTAATGTTGAACTTGATCATATTATTCCTCATTTCATTTGGAATAGGCATGAGACTATCCAATATCAAATAATACAAGCTGGTTGTGAAGACATTGCTAAACTCATACTTAAAAGGGATTATTTCCTAGTTATTGCAAATATTCCTCATGGTTTCAATATCCCAAACATTGACTATGATAGTGACCCTTATAATTATTAAACTCTTAGTAAAGTTATTGTGGTATTTGTAGTTACAACATCACCATTATGGAGATTTGTGACATTTCATTCAAACACACAATTTGCAATGTTATTGACAAGCTTCAAGAGAAAAACAAACTCAAGGATGCAACTTACATGGTAAGACGTTGAAATTGTATGTTTGATTAATCTTTAAAAAATCATTTATTTACAAATTAATTGAACTTTTATTGTTTCATGTTACAGGAAAAAGTCAAATCTTATTAACCATGGAGATCAACCAATTATAAGTGATTGTGAGTTCATCCATGTTGAAAGTTGGACAAAAGATGATAGCTATAAGCATATGCTTCTTAATCGGGTAGATGGAAATAGTCATAACCAAGTACTGGTTTATGATGTTGTTGTAAAAAAATGAAAATATGAAGATAAAGAAGCAAAATGAGAGATAGTTAACATTTATAAAAAACCACAGTCATTGATTAACTATCTTATAGACTTATGTTCAAATGAAGAAGATTGGGTTCTGGATTTATTCTCAGGCTCACGTAAGTTTTATTATATAAAATTGAATTTCAATATCTTCTTTCTTAATTTATATGTGATTATACTAATTTACTTCATTGTTTCTTTCGTGTTTGATAATTAGGTACAACACTAGCATATTGTCTGCAAAAAGGAAGAAATTGCAATGTCATTGAAAAAGACCCAGTACAATGCAAATTTATTCAACAAAGAATTAATGCTCTTCAATTTCTTCTAGATGTAATGCAAGAAGTTGGTTTGAGGAAAGGGGATTTTAATGAATCACGTATGGTAAAAAAGGTAAAGGAACATCGACCACCATTAGATGGAATGATTGGAAAGACATACATTGGGAGATTCACATACATAAAAGATCCATCAAAAGAGGAAAATGAGCAAATTGAAGCAGAAAATATTGTGGAAGAAGACAATGATGAAACTCTAGAAGATGAAGAGTATGGATTACGTGATATTATTGATTAAATTTAAGTTATGCTTGGAAATCAATTTTTTTTTTTTGTAACTATTAATTAGTTATACCTATAATGTTTTGACTTTGACATTTTATGAGAAGAATAAGTATTCACTTAATGTTGTTATATGTTCAATATTTGTATTATGTGATTTTCGTTTTAACTTTTATGTGAATCATTTTTTTTGAAAAAAAAAATTGTGATTATTATTATTTTTTGACATGAAATTCATAAAAAAAAAACTATTATTTAACCATTTTTGTTAAAATTTTCCAATAAAATTTGTGATTTTGACATGTGATTTTTAGCAAAAATGTCTCAAAATGTGCTATTTTTTTGTTATAATAATGTTCAAAATGTGTATTTTTATGTATTGTTTTTTTAGAGACAATTATTTGATTTGCATTGAAAAATTATTTAACGATATATAAATATATAGAAGATCGAAACTTTAAAATCTCATCCTTTTTTTTTTAACTATGTAAAAAAATAAAGATCTCACTACAAAAATAAATAAATAAAAGAAAACGAAAAAATAAGAAGAAGATGATTACTTCAAAATTTGCTAAATTTAGAAAATAATTATTCACATTTAACACATTAGAAAATTTAAAGTAAAAAACAAGTTTTCTAAAAAAAGGGCTTGACGCTGCATCAACATTTTTTAAAATCAACATCAAAATCACTAACATTTTAAAAATAATGTACATAAGTGTTTAAAACTATATATATATATATATATATAATTATAAATACATTGAATCAACACTTTTCAAAATCAATTGGTTTTTTTGCTACCTAAAAAAAAACGAATAATTGTATCAATGCTCATTTCAAAGTTTACATTGTTATTTATAATGCTAATAGATTTGATGTTTTTTTGAATGTGATATGTTTGATGTAATTATGATATATGTAATGTGATGTGATGTTGCATGGGGGCAGTGACATGCAAAGCGTAATTTCTATTGATCATTGTTGTTCTAAACTTTTTTTTTGGATATGGGCTCTGGGTTAAACATCTTCCTTGAAATTGCTTATGCTATTTTTTTTGCAAAATCCATTCAAGGGAGTTGATAAATTATTGTCGATAAACTAGCTTTTCAACTCCACAATGTAGACATTTCACCTCCACGACTCCATTTGATATTTTGGGTAAAAAGATCACCATGTAGACTTTTTAGCTCTATGGCTCCATTTGATAGACTTAATCATAACTAAATAATTTAAATAAGTGGTTGTATATGAATTAAATGAGATGTGTACATGACCCTTTTCCTACACCTTTAAGTGATGAAATATTGGAGAATGTTGCATGAAATGATGTCTATTCATTTACAGATTAAATTTTTGGATACCTTGGATCTACATAAAGTAATTAGTGTGGCTTACTAATAAAACTACAAAGATGATCAAGGGTACAATAGAGTGGCTAACTCGTAAAATGTCATCGGTGTAGCCACCCCGAATTGTAACTAAATGGGATGCGAGCAAGACAGGTAGATTGAACCAGGCCTTCACGTTAGAAATGAAAGTCGGTGAGTGAGTCATCCCATGAAAGGTACCTTTTACATAATTAAATGTGATAAGTAATGTTTGCCACTCAAATAGAAACTAATTCCTATTTTTTTTCCTTCACATTTTTTATTTAAAGGAGAAGCTCTAAACCATGTTTCTATAACCAAAAAGGAAAGGAGTTTCAATCACACTCTTAACATTTGAATTTTTATCTCATACAATGATATTTATATTTAGAAATTGTTGAGAGGGGGAGGGGGGTGAATTAGTAATTTTAAATATATTTTTTGCTCAACATAAATTTCTTCTTATGCAGCTAATGACTTATGTATATGCTGAATTATTGATGTTTTTCTTTGTAGTTACCAGAGAAGATATACTTATTTAAAATTCAAGAGCATTCCCACAATATTCAAGGAACAACATATGAAGACACCAGAGATAAGTGGAAACCCAAAAAGGGAGAAAACCACGAATTTTATTTGGCTGAAAGTGATGTGAAGGAAAATTCCTACTTCCTTGTTACATTAGATTTTTGTAGGCTCCAACGTACAAGAGATTCATACCTCAAAGGAAGTTCCAACTCCCACAAAATTTTCTGTAGGTATAGCCCACAGGAGGCTCCTACCTCAACAGGCTACAATGTGTTCTTTATCAAGCTACAACTTGAAAAGAGAATGCAATATCCCAATCACAATACAAACTCAAGTGTTCTGGTTACCTAATGTTAATTTCTTGTCTCAAGTTTGTTGCACATCTTCTTTGCTTCTCTTCTTCAATTTTGTTCCTCTTCTGCTGCTGCTCATGAACCCTCTCATACAAACTGCTTAACACCAAGCCTCTTTATTTTTTTCATTCAACAATGTATATTTTATAAGCATGGCTTATTGGCTGTTTGTATTCTCTGCAGGAATATGAAATGAGACATTGTCTCTTCGTCTTCTAAAATTGTTCACAACCTGTCTCTTCGTTTTCAAATATGAAAAATACAATTTTGTAATATAAAATAGAGCTTAAATAAAACATCTCATCATTAATGATTACAAAAGACAAATCAGATTGTATTAACTACATTTTCCAAGCTTGTACCATACATTTTTCCTATTTAATGAAAATATATGTTTTTCTAGTTTGTTTCTCAATATATTGTTGAAAAGTGTAGCTAGTTTCAATCTTCATAATGACATGTAAATATGATTTTTGTAAAATTTGAAAAGAAGAAAAATAAAATTATTATTGTAATGTTTGCTTCATGGGTTTCATGCGCAAGAGATTTTATTTTTAGATGGCTCCCATTGTGAGCCTTTAGGATTTTCCAAAAAGAGTCAATGTCATGTATGAAGAACCCTTCTTGGGCATGTTACAAATATGTATAAGACTATAGGATCGTAAAATAGCCCTCCAAGACAAACACTAGTTACTCCTCTTCAAGTCGGCCTCAAGACAAAGTAAAGAACTCATGTCAGATCACCTAATGGAGACACACCTCTTTGGATTCGCAAATCGACTTATTTATATGGGACAACTACTATATATATGTGTGTAGGTTGTTTGCATTTTAGACAGTCAAGGAGTTCGGATACCTCTGCAATTTGGGTGGCAAATACAGAGATTATTTCAGATACCTCTGTAATTTGGATAGGACATTGCAGTGATGCATTCAGATCTCAGAGAAGTACAATTCGATGTCATAACAGAGAAACACAGTTTCAGGAAAGTGTATAGAAGCTACATTCCCATGAAGAAGCCACATTTATGTGCAATAATGGAGACCGTTGTTCAGTGTTATGAAGGAGCTACAATTCAGTAATATATCACGGTGATTCGGTTTTATCTCAGTCTCACAGATCCAGTGCTATCTAATTTTTGGTGCTACTACAATGATCACATTTCGGTGACACAACAATGATGTATTTCAGTGCCATATCAAGTGTGTCTACAGTTAGTTGCTATCATAGTATGCTTAGATAGGAGATGATCTCAATGATAAGAAGGTCAAAGCAGAAGAAGAGTCAAGAATAAGAAAAGATCATAAGACAATCAAGAGAAATAGTGTCTTGGTCTTGGAGTGGGAACTAGGTCAAGGGTCTTGGTCTTGGTATTCGTCAATTGGAATCTCTATAAGAAGAATTTGTGCGGGTTTTCCTCTCAAAGAGTGAGAGGTTTTGGCCCTATATCATAGCCTACATTCTGTGACTCTTGTCTATTTATGTTCATGCATTGATAGTTGTTTGATGAAGATTAACACTAATAAATAAAGAAACGAAGATCCTAATCTAAAGTTGTACAAAGCACTCACAAGCAATTACTAATGGAAGAGAAATCACCTAATACTCGATGCCCTAGATTTCTCAACATGGTATTAGAGCTAAGGTGACTAATTCAAGGAAGGGAATCTTATCAAGAGACACTCAAGGATTGAGTTGAGATCTACATCAAAGAAGAAGTATGCACCAACAAAACTTTTATATCTTCTAGTCATCATCAAAATACCACAAATACCCTCATCAAGTCGAAGAGATCTACAAAGAAAGGTAACCCAAAGTATAGACATCCAAGAGAAGCATGCCAAGGACAAATATCACATCATCTTAGAGAAATTCTAAACCAAGAAGCATTTTTCTATCTACACTCATTCACCACTGAAGAAGTCGAGGTATCTTGAAGGCTAGTTATCCAAAGAAGGCTAAAGGCATTGTCATCGTCTTCAAAAAGATATAACGCAAGTTCCCTCCCATTAAAGCAAGGATCCCCTCCTTATCCTTAAATAATATCATCCAAGGAAGAATCAAGACATCCTCATCAATCACCATAAACAAAGGGAGCTAGATGAAAATGCATTGTCATCATAAAAGGGGCAATCTTCTTTTATTGAAGAAGGGATTTCATTTGAAAGAAGATCAACCAAAAGGGGCACTAATACATCTTCGTCAACCACATCAAAGGGATTAAGTTGAAGATTTCATCTTCACTTTCCAAGTAAGTATCTTTATTCTATAATATAATCTAGTAAAATGACTTTATTTTGCAAGGATATCTATAAGCTGGTTGGGTCATCAAACTTCCTTGCATGGAAAAGGAGCATATACACAGTCCTCGAAGAAAGTGAAGTCATTGATTATATCAATGGAAAAGTCTCCAAACCATATTATGGTCAAGCATTATCTGAATATATGGAAAGGGATCAAGGGCTCAAGGGATTCTTATGAAATCTGTCAAAGGTCCCCTCATTCCCTATATAGCAGGATTAGAGACATCAAAAGAGATATATGATAAGCTAGTAGAACTATTATATGAAATGTGTTAAGAAAGGTCATATCAATTAGATATGATCTACACAAATTGAATGTATCAAAGGATGAAGGGATATCTTCATAAGATCTCAACTGCAAGATCTAGGAGAGATGTTATCAGATAAGGAGATAATCCTCATTATTCTAAATGCACTCACTAATGAACAAGGTAACAAATGTCTATAAGGATAAGAGAGCTATCCCATTCAAAAAATTGTGCTTTCTATGCAACGTAAGAGATGACAGGTTGAGGGCAAAAAGTGTTCAAACATTTGTCGGAAGGAAAGAGGAACATAACTAAGATTCAATGCTATGGATGTAAACATTATGGACATTACAGGAAAGATTTTTCTAAGCTCAAAAGGGACAATAACAAAATAGGAAGATAAGAAGCCTGTATCACCCAAGAAGTCGAGGAAGCTGAAGAGAAAAAGTCCAAGAAAAGAGGAAGTAAGAGATATCTACTATGACTAAGATAGTCTTTCTCACTAAAGTTCATTTCATAGTTCCTAAGTCTTCTGTTATAGGATATGGCCATGATAAATGATGGGATGCATCATGGAATCGTAGAAGAATTATAAACAAGAGCTCGTAACTTCACCATAGGGAAACATGAAGGACAACTGGAACAAAGTCTATGGCAGTCAAACTATGAAGATTAGCTCTTGGGAACCTCATTGGAAACTTAAGGAAAGGAAGAATCCATCCAAGACATTTCTGATCATACATTAGTCAAAAGGGAAACATATAATGGATAAGAATATGCAATATCCTAAAGATTCTCTGATGGAATCCTCATCAGAAGGTTCACCAGTCTAGAGAGGAAGCAAATTTTTCATCAGGAACTCCAACTTGTGGAATTCATGGGATGATATTATGATGACATAAGATATGAAGCAGATCAAGGGGTTGAAGCTCTTTTCAATCAAGGAAGTTGTTGAAAGAAGCCTAGATGACCTAAAGGTAAATGAGGTATGTATGCTTGTATTAAATACTATAAATTCATGTCATATGGTTGCAGGTAACATGGATCACTGCTCTATCTTGAGAATCATGATCAAAGGAAAAGGATCTCCTCCTCTGAAAGGATGCAGGAAGGCATAGGTCACACTAGATGAAATCAACATGATATGTCCTCATATGAAAATGAGGTGGTTGACAGTAATTAGAGGAACTCTGATTGGAAGTTCCTGGAAATGAAATATGTGAAGAAAGGAAGGAAGAGATCATGGACTATGCAACCATGGAAAAGGCAATCAACATCCGAGGACTAGAAGATTTGACTAGGAAATCTCCTGAAAAGATATGAAGACTGTGATGGAAGTCGGAAAAAGATGGAGACCCTTGATAATGGATATATTTGGGAGATAAGTCGACATGTATACACGATGTTGATGCAAAATGGAATATGTCATGATGAAAGACCATCACAAAGGTAATTTTGATTTAAGTCTTCATTTCTTATTTTTGAACAAATATTTGGATGGGCTTATGCAGGGTTTCCAAGGGAAGAACTATGGATATCTTCCAAGAAGAGCCATGTAGAGAGATGTATGATCCTTTCGAAGAAGATAGCATGAAGAAGGCAGCATGACATGAAGCAAGTCTAGATGTAGAATGTTGGATCGCTTTCTTCTGAAAAGAATGATACATGACTATCTCGTGAATGAAAGTGATGGATGGTCTGTGCCCTATGTAGAAGTCCCAAAAGATGAAGACTTCGTGACAAATAAATTCATGAAATTGAAGGAAGGAGTTCTTCAAGTAGATGATTGTCCCATCATCTCCACCTGAGGAGCTTTTGTAGGTCCCTAATTAAGAGGGAGCATGGAAACAAGTTTCTTACTTGGTAGAAACTTGGAAGCAAAATTGCTAAGCCAAGAGGGAGCTTAGGTACATTCCTTCTGTAGGAACGAGTACATTCCTTTATTGGAATAAATATGTCCTCATTTTTGTCTTCACTGGGAAGAAAGAATGGAGGATTGTGTAAACATATGGCATCTGATGCTCTTTGAGGATGAGATAGGGCATCCAATATAAGAGTAGTCTTAGAGGACTGACATTCTTTAAGGACTGGGAATCCAAGGTAAGAATAGTCTTGATGGAACACACCCTGAGAACCTGTTGTGTCACTCAACAACCCCCACTATAATTAGATAATTTAACTTATCCATATCGGGACCCTTTAAATTTTTTTAGCGTAGAGCCTTTTAATAATTAAATAAAATAAGATTCCCAAAAATCCCAAAAAATATATTATATGTACTTAGGCTTTAAATCTATTTGGAATTCAAATAACGAAAGCTAAAAGTTAATGGGGGCCTTCAAATATCGCATATCAGCAATCACATAGGTTAAAGCAAAGCAATATTTTAAGAAAGTGTATGATGTGACTTGCCTAAGATTTAAGGAATTAACGATAGGTCATATATAATTGTAATAAAGAAAAAACCCTCTATGTATGAAAAGGTCAGAATCAACCCTTCTAGCAAGCCACATCATCATCTCAAATAAAACAACGCAAAGTTATATCGACATTTTCCCTTTGTTACTGGAACTTTGACCTCCCAATAAAACTTTATCTGATATCGCGAGAAGTACTCCATGGCAGTTTTCTCGTCGTAATACCCATATCGCATCGCAAAACTGAAGAAAAGTCTTACCAAGGGATCTTCCGATGCGATAATTCTCACTATAAGTCTTTTTCCGCATATCTAAATGGTTAGTCCATCACATATCAGCAAAAGGAAGATTTCATGAATTAGATAATGTGCATGTCAAAGAAACTTGTGATGCGAAATAAGCCAGCAGTGCGCTGACTTGTACAAAGAACGTGTGAACCCACAATTTTTCATGTATGATTAGTTATAATGGTATTGATGGTTCTCGATAATGTAAATGATTTGATTGATCACATTTAGTATTTCAGGATTTTGCATTAATTGTATGTTTTCATGTTATTCTTCCATTCTCGCCTTAAGTTTCTAATTCTAAGTTTTGCTCCTTATTCTCTGTGTTCTCTCTATTATAGGCTAGTCCCAATAAACATAACTCGAGCGAAATGTCAAGAGCCACTAAGAAGAACAAGAAACCAACAATGCCACCATAGTTGACTCCACCTACTGCGGAGGTTACTGAGATGCCTCCATTGTTCTCTTATATGACATGCACTACAGACTCTGGGTGTTCTTCTTAGGAAGCAATATATAGACTATTTTAAGAAGAAGAGCCCATAGTAGTTACGAGACAAGTCACAACGCTAGATGACTCCACATCGACTTTAGAAACCACTTGGGCAGACGTCGTCGATTCCCATCTCCGTCAAAATTGCAACTCGACCAAACATTATGACATACACTGATTTGGTCAAATGGATTATTAACGATGTGAACATCATAGATAGAACCTTCATAACCCTCGGGACAAGGACACTAATGGGGTCATTCAAAGCTGAAGATTTAAGAAAGATGTACCATCTACTAGAGCCACGAAAATATGTATTGCGTAGTTTCTTCAAAATTTTGCTGAAGAAAATGTAGTTTAGTCGGACCTGATAAGGCTGTTGAGGTGCGAGCCAAACAAGCATAAACATGAAGACAAGGGTATGTATTCTCTAGCCTCCCTTGATGGTCCTCATTGTCACATTGTTGTTATGATGTGTAGACCATTCGGGCAACCTAATACACAAAAGTTTACAATAGAATGGGTTCCCTAATGGAGGCTGCCTCTAAAGCCTATATTATGGATTGGGCCACTATCTCATCCAACAATCTAGTCTCCCAGATCCTAGCCTACCGAAGCAAGAACAATATTACTACCAGGACCATGCCCCCTTCCTACACGAGTGCTTATGCTATGGACGCGGTGTGTTTCACCTTTGACTTTCCATCTATGGGATGGAAATGGACCTTGAAGATCCTACACCAATCCATATTTACCATAAAATCCTGTAGGAGTCCAATTACCAACCCCTTTTTTATAAAATCTGCCATGGAATGATGTTACCCTTGTACCAAGTCATCTTTTATGAAAGACCTCCTTGGTTTTCTAGAGAAGCTTTGGATGACCTTACAACTATGGGAAAATGGTTTGGATAGGAATTATTCACCTATGTTAAGATTTATGGAAGCTTATCTTCCCCTCATGTCCTCCCTCTCTATGTACCTGACAAACTCCTAGCCCGAGAAGTTGCCTATCAAACTGTGGGTAATGGCTTAGCCAAATCCTTTAAGGAAGCCAAAAAGTTTATCTGGCCATCTTTTCCTATTCGTTGTGGATTTAATACTTTAGAGAATTTCAAGTATGAAATGCTTGAAATTGATAATATACTATGTATGAAATTTCCTACTATTCAGCCTTGACAGTATGATCCAGCGAAGGTAGCCCAAAATTTCACAGCTCAGGCCAAAGTTTAGAAATTTCAACACGAGCCTGATGATTTCGATGACTAGTTTGAAATAGCCTAAGACTATCAACGGGTAGAAATGTTAGCCAAATATCGTCTAAACCCCGAAGAGTTAATTAAGTTCAAAAAATACAGGAATACAAGGTTAGAGAACCTCCCCCTTGATATATTAGGGATTTCGCAATCAGTTTCACAACAGGAACATGTTTTAGCCCAGGTTTTAAAAGATCCTGAAGTCAATCAGGGAAAAAAAGAAAGTGCGACAACGACAGAGTAGACTGGGGAGTCACCGTCTACCAACGAGCTAGACAAGTTATGGGAAAATTTTGATAAAATTGTTAATACGACATCATAGGAAGCACATAACTCATCGCTAAAACAAACTCTTAAGACTCCTGAGATTACATAGAATGTCCCACTCACTATTGAGACTTCAGATAAAGTGGTCAATATTGATGACCTAGAAATCATTCTGGCTCACCCTACAGCCGAAGTTGTGATCAAAATAGAAGAAATACCTCCCCTATATGTATTATACAAACCAAAGCACAGGGATGTCATGAGCATACAAAGGAAGAGGAAAATAATTGAACAATCCCAGGGGTTAGTCCTGGGAAACATTCCATTGGATATTGTTTGGAAGGATCAACAAACTGAACCTGCTAATGATATAACAAGGCTATCGTAGTTCATAGGAGAATATGCTATAGCCACCATGGATAAAGCCTCAGAAGTACAACAGTTGATCAAGGGAAAGGATGACAAGATCATTCAATTAGAACATGTATTACTCAATGCAAAACAAAGTAATGATGAGGGATGGCAGGCATAGGTAATCCAGTTGCAGAAAAGCTTTGATGAGATGAAGCTTCAGCATGAAACTGACATGAAAAGCAAGAATAACCAATTGCAACAACTCTAGCTTAGGATTGATCAATTCAAAGATAATCCTAAGCTTGAAAGAAGCAGGGGAGATTAACACTCTCCTTGCTTAGCAACAAGTTGTTTTCTACTCGAAGTTAACAACAATCAATGATTTGTGTAAGACAAGTGATTCACTGATGAATCAGTTGTCTGATCTAAGGACATACTTCGATGACATTGAAGAAAAGATTTCTGACTATATTTCTTAGCGTGACAACACAGATGGCAAAGCAACCGATCCTCCAAGGATTCAAGATTCACAGAAGTAAATCCTTTTTAGGGACTGGGATATGAAAATGAAATAGGCAGAAGAAACTATCTATAAGGGACGTCGCAAACAACCTCACCGAAACAATTCACAAGAATCTTCCCAACGCTAATTTGATTCAAGAATTTCCTATAAACACATTTCTTGATGTCAAAACACTAATGAAACATTGGCAGGATTGGTCCAAGACGAAGGCGAATAACATCAAAAATTTATCTAAGCTAACTTTTGAACATCGTTGGCAACACTTGGTCAAACTGCATAGCCAATGGCTTATGTTACGATGCTTAACCAATACAACTGGTCATATGCTCCAAACACTCCCCGATGCAGTTTATGCGGGACATATGCAATAAACCCAACCCATCCTCTAGAATTAAAGCCCATGATAGATATCTATGAACTCAAGCAGCAAATGAAATGATAACAGGCTTCTCATTCTGGATGGTTTGTTCCAACAAACTCTATTTTTATCTTTTAGTTTTATTTTAAGCATGGTTTGTTTGAACCTCCTCAACATTTCAAGCATTTGTTATTTTACCAGTTGATCCTTTTATTATAAGTACCCTTTCATGTATTTTAGAAAGGGGTTCTGAATTTTTATAAAGAAGGCTTAAGAGAGTTGCACTATTGTACCTTTTGAATCATCCTAATAGGAAAGTTGAACCAACACTGTTTTTCTTATGAGCAGAGCACTGATATATCAGGTACTATTATCTTTTTGTTATTGTTGTATTTATATCTTATTAATATTTACATCTTTTCTTTACTATTTTGCTATGTATGATCTTATATGCAGTTGAATACTTATTCACTATTGAAGAGTATGAAGTTGTAATTTTTTAATGCATTGTGAAAACAATGAAATCTTATATGTGATATGTATAAACAATTAATTTGATTAACTATTTAATCAAATTGATTATCTTTCTTTCACTTACTTCTTGAATCATGAGATTGTCTATATTGTTTATCATATTAGAGAATATTTCAATCACACATATCAAGATAAGTTAAATCCAGGGAAATAGATAGCTAGAAATATATATGTTTGTGTGTGTGTGTGTGTGTGTGTGTGTGTGTTTGTACTCCTACTTTTATATTTATCGCAACCATTTTACCCACATTATACTTCAAATTCCATTATATACTCTTAAAGGTAAATTGGTCCCATTATCCCTAGTCAGAGCCACTATTCCAAATGGAAAAGGAACGTTTTTCAAGTTCTTGACTGGGCGGTTATCCCCAATGTTGAGGCAACAACATTTTGAGCCTTCAACAAAATCCGGGTGGGGTATGTTCTGGGAGAGACAATGATAAGAGTGTATATAAATCATTGGTTTCACCAGCATTGAATTCAGATCTTGTGGAGAGATAGAGTTGTTAGTCAAGACCTTGCTATGTGACAAAGCTGGTTGATATGATGCCTATACAAATGGGTTACCATATGATTCTTCTTATGAGAAATTCTTCATGTTGAGAATGACCAAGTACCATTATGAATACCTCCCTAGTTAAGAGGGAGTGTTGAAAAGTGTAATTAGGTTTGGTCTTCATAATGACATGTAATTGTGATTTTTGTAAACGATGAAAAGAAGAAAAATAAAATTATTATTGTAATTCTTGCTTCATGGGTTTCATGAGCAAGAGATTTTATTTTAGATGGCTCCCATTGTGAGCCTTTAGGATTTGTCAAAAAGAGTCAATGTGATGTATGAATAACCCTTCTTGGGCATGTTGCAAATATATATAAGTCTATAGGATTGTAAAATAGCCCTCCAAGACAAACACTAGTTACTCCTCTTCAAGTCGGCCTCAAGACAAAGTAAAGAACTCATGTCAACTCACCTAATGGAGACACACCTCTTTGGATTCACAGGTCGGCTTATTTATATGGGACAACTACTATATATGTGTGTAGGGTGTTCACATTTCAGATAGTCAAGGAGTTCAGATACCTTTGAAATTCGTGTGGAAAATACAGAGATAGTTTTGGATTCCTCTGTAATTAGGATAGGACACTACAGTGATGTGTTTGGATCTCAAAGAAGTACAATTCGATGTCATAACAAGGAAACACAGTTTTAGAAAAGAGTATAGAAGCTACAATTCCATGAAGAAGCCGTAGTTCGATGCTATAATGGAGACTGTTCTTCAGTGCTATGAAGGAGCTACAATTCAGTAATATATGTCAGTGATTCAGTGTTATCTTAGTCTCGCAAACCCAGTGCTATCTAAGTTTTGGTGCTGCTACAGTGATCACATTTCGGTGACACTAGAGTGATGTATTTTGGTGCCACCTCAAGTGTGTCTACAGTTTGTTGCGATCATAGTATGCTCAGATAGGAGATGATCTCAGTGCTAAGAAGGTCAAAGCAGAAGAGGAGTTAAGAAGAAGAAAAGAGTAGAAGACAATAAAGAGAACTAGCAACTAGGTTAAGGGTATTGGTCTTGGTATTCATCAATTGGAATCTCTATAAGAAGAATTTGTACAGGTTTTCCTCTCAAGAGAGAGGTTTTGGCCATGGCTCATAGCCTACATTTTGTGTCTCTTGTCTATTTATGTTCATGCATTGGGAGTTGTTTGATGAAAAAGAACACTAATAACTAAAGAAAAAGAGATTCTAATCTAAAGTTGTAAAAAGAACCCACAAGCAATTACTAATGGAAGAGAAATCACCTAATACTTGATGCCCTAGATTTCTCAACATATATCATGTCCCATTTTTACATCAATATAACCAATCAAAATATTTATTTAAGAATGTTCAGCCTTCACATTAATTATTATAGCCTTTGCACTTCACATCACTTTCAACCTTTGCATTCCAACCAATCTTGTAACACTGACATTCAACATAAATTATTGTTACCACCATCATTGCCCATCAATCAATCATATCCATTTGACATCAATGCCAACACTACCAACATTCTCCCCTTTTGACATTGATAACAACACAATGGTTCCTTCTCCTGATTATCCTAGAAAAATCACCTCTTCATTTTGTCTCCCTCTTCTGCTACCTTCATTCTGTCTCCATATCTCTCTGCTTACATCCCCCTTTGACATCAATGACAAAGGATTTAAAGAATTTCTTCTCTCTTATAGGGCCTCATGTAGATACCATTCATAAAAGCAGTCAATACCTTAATTTATGAAAGCATTATTTTGCAGTTGCAAAAAGTGCAGCAAAAACTATTCAATAAAGCTACTCAAAAAGAAAAAAAATATTCTTGTGTGTCTTTGCATGCTAGGCTCTTAGGATAAAATCACTCATGATTTTGACCAATAATACCAAGGAATATAAGGCCTCAAATTGTCTAATGATACCAAAGCATGCAACGTTAACCCCAAAAGAAAATTCAACAATAATATTCTAACTATGAAAGATATATGGAGATATGACTTTGGTATATTATCAAAGTAGGAGGTGATAATATGGATTTGGTATATTATCAACGTATGAGGTGATAATATCAACACAAGCCATTGGTTTATTGAAATGCCAATGCAGATAATACCAAACGCTACTCAAAGGTTGGGCCCTCCACGCTTCGACTACGCCACTACATCATTATTCAAACATATTAAAGTTTCTTTTAGACAATACCAAAGTTGGATGTTAACATTATATTATTTAGAAGAGAAGGTTGTATATCCATTGACATGTGAATATATTCGATAATAGTAATAATAATATATTCCATAATAATAATAATAATTATTTAAGTATATGCTATAATGTCTAGTAAGAATTTTCGGCGAAATCACATAAGAGATCATTTATCGACGCGTTTCGAACCAACTAGTGTGGTTCATCGTCAGGACAAGTTGAAGAAACAGATCCAGCTTAGTAAGTTAAATAGTTTGAGCAGAGTCTCCACGGGTAAATTGGAATAACGACTAATTTTGACTTATAAGACCCAGCTCAATTTTATTTATTAACTTAATATTATTATTATATTAGTCTTATTATAATTTTTAATTCTTATTGAGGGAAACCCCAATACTCCTAGGATTTATGACCTTCCAAAGGTCCACAAGGAAGGGGTCCCCCTAAGACCCATTGTCAACACCATAAGCTTATAATCCTCTGTCCCAGAAGCTTATTGAGGGAAACCCCATTACTCCTAGGATCTATGGCCTTCCAAAGGTCCACAAGGAAGGGGTCCCCCTAAGACCCATTGTCAACACCATAGGTGGTCCGACTTACCTCCTGGCCAAGTTCTTCGCTGTAAAGATGAGACCCTTGGTTGGTCACACTGAGTCCTTCTTCAAAGACTCAGCTTCTTTTATTGATGATCTTAAGAGAATTAAGCTTGAGCCCGAGGACATTCTGGTAAGTTTCAACGTGGTCTCTCTTTACACTTGTATTCCCATCAATGAGGCCATGAAGGTGATTAATAAGCTCATCGACCCTGATACAACTCGGTTGGTTGAGCTTTGCCTTACTTCCACCTTTTTCAGCTTCGAGGGAGAATTCTATGAGCAGACTTGCGGAGTTGCCATGGGCTCCCCCTTGTCCCCTGTCGTCGCTAATCTCTTTATGGAGGATTTTGAGTCCAAGGCTTTGGCCTCCTCTCGTCTCTCACCAAAGCTTTGGAGAAGATTTGTTGATGACACTGGTGTTGTCTGGTCTCATGGTCCTGATGAGTTGGATCTTTTCTTCATTCATCTCAATAACCAATCTGCCGCCATAAAATTCACGATGGAAAAAGAAGACAATGGTTGTCTTCCGTTCTTGGATGTTCTCATCTCTAAGAATGCGGATGGTTCCTTCTCTCACCAGGTGTTTAGAAAGAAGACACATACTGATCAATACTTGCATGCTTCTTCCCATCATTTCCCTGCTCAGAAATTAGGGGTTCTAAGCACACTTGCCACCCGTGCTGTTAGAATTTCGGATGAAGAGAGCTTGGAAACAGAGAAGGCTCATCACCTAGATGTCTTTGTGAAGAATGGTTACAGTAGACACCTGGGTCAAAAAGCCTTCCTCAAGGCCAAGAAGGAGCCTTCAATCCGAAAAGATCCTAAAGATCGTGTCATGGGGGTCAACCTACCTTACATCCAAGGGACCACTGATAGGATTGCGAGGATTCTGAAGAAGTACGATGTGCCCGCAACTTTTAGGCCTCTCAATACGATCCGTGGCTCCCTTAGGTCTGTAAAAGATCATATTGACCCTAAAGACATGAAGGGCGTCTATGTCATTCCTTGTTCCTGTGGGACACCATATATTAGTGAGACAGGTCGCTCTATCAACCAAAGGATTAGCGAGCATTCGGCAGACTTAAGGCATGGAAGGGCTAAGTCCTCAGCCCTGGCTGAGCATGCCGAGAAGACTAAGCATCATGTCTGTATTGAAGAGGCTCAAGTCATTGCTAAAGTTGCGCAATTTCACCATCGAAAATTTAGAGAGGCCCTGGAGATTGAGAAAAGGCCGAAAAACCTTAATAGGGATGACGGATAGAAGATTAGCAGTTGCTGGGTCCCAGCCCTGTCTTCCTAGCCTCCTCATTCCCTCTTATCTAAGGTCTCAAGGTTTCCTTTCGCTCCCCTTAGAAGTGGTTTGGTTTAGTAGAGAGTTGATGCTTTAGATTTTGGTCTGTAAAAATTATTTGATTCTTCTTAATATTATTGGAATATATATTTGACATTAAAAATAATTATTTAAATAAACAATATATCACCTTGATAGAGTAACCATTAAAAAATATTTTATTAATCCTAACTTTTATTCGAATAACCTAATATTATATCTTT
>APFE030643540.1:55514-65627 GCA_000404065.3 Pinus taeda
TTTTTTTTGTCATCCACACAACTCCAGTCCGCACATGTGTATGTTGTCAATGTGAAGTTCTTACCTTTTGGGTACCATAGTCCATAGTCCATAGTCCCTTTCAAGTATCTAAATATCCTCTTTGTTGCTAATAGATGACTTTGTTTAGGTGTTGATTGATGTCTATTGCCACTAATCCAACTGCCAACATTATATCTGGTCTAGAAGTTGTTAGGTATAGAAAACTTCCTATCATAGATTTGTAAAACTTCTTATCAACATTAGGCTATTCAACTTATGCACATAGCTTGCATCCATTTTCCATGGGGGTTGAAACAGGTTTACAATCTTCCATTTGGAACTTTTTCAACATATCTCTTAGGTATTTTTCTTGGGAAATGAATGTGCCTCTTGAATTTTGTAGAATTTGTAGCCCTAGGTAAAAGGTAAGTTCTCCAAACATTGACATCTCAAATTCAGACTTCATCTCTTCAACAAACTAGTTTACTAGATGATCTTTATTACTTCCAAACATAATATCATCCACATACACAACCACAATTGGTAACTCATCTCCGTCAACTCAGATTACTATAAGCTCCTATTTTGAAACCTTGTTTTTGAAGGTACTTGTCTAGCCTAGAGTGTCATACCCGCGGTGCTTCTTTAAGGCCATAAAGTGCCTTCTTTAACCTGCAAACATAGTTAGGCTTATCTGAAAGTAAAAATCCTTCGTGTTGTTCCATATTTAACTCTTCCTCAAGTTCTTTGTTTAGAAAAGCAGACTTCATGTCCATTTGGTATACTTTGAAAGCACTGTAACAAGCAAAGGCCAAAAACAACCTTTTTGCCTCCAATCTTGAAATTGGTGCAAAAGTTTCTTCATAGTCAAGGCCTTCTACTTGTGAAAAGCAACCTTATTGCCTCCAATCTCGAAATTGGTGCAAAAGTTTCTTCATAGTCAAGGCCTTCTAGACTCGCTTTGTTCCTAACAAGTTGACCTTTTTCGTTCATCTTTTTTTTGAATATAGATTTTGTGCCAATGACATTCTTTCCAACTGGTCTTGGTGTTAGTTCCTAAGTCTTGTTCTTTTTTATTTGGTCTAACTCCTTGTTTAGTTTTTGTATTTACTTGCTTCATCAAAGTTCTTTGGTTCAATTTATGACAACATAGCAATATGAACTTGGTTTGATTTCTCTCCAAGTTGCCTCCTTGTTTTCACTCCTTCATTTATCTCCAATAATTTGACTTTCAAGATGATTATTTTGTTTGTGTCTAGAGGAACCTTTTGAATGAGTCTCTATCTTTTCTAATTATTCATCGTGTACTTCATTTTCTTTACTATCATGATGATGATGATGTGGAGGGTTGATAAATCTTAAGCTCTTGTTCTTATCTAGTAGCTCTTCATCAAACTTTACATCTATGCATTCCAAAATCTTATGAAGTCTTTTATTATAGCACCTATATCCCTTACTTTTTTATGAATATCCCAAAAATATTCCCTCATATGATTGAGCATAAAACTTTCCTAGCTTCCCATCATTATTTTTGATATAGAATTTACTCTCGAATACTTTAAAATGTTTGATTGAAGTTAGCTTATTGTGCCATAGTTCATAAGGGTCTTATCACAATTTGGTCTGAGATGTGCCTTATTGATAATATGTACTATTATATGTACCACTTTTGCCCAATAGGTTTGAGGAATGTTTCTTTCTTGCATCATGACTCTGACCATTTGCCTTATTGATAATATGTACTATTATATGTACTACTTTTGCCCAATCTCTGACCATTTTCTGAACAAAATTTTCTTGTCTCTCTGCAACTCCATTTTGTTGAGGTGTGTCTACAATAGTATATTGTAGTTTTATGCCAAGTTCATCACACAAGTCTGCAAACTCATCTAAAGTAAATTCACTTCCTATGTCTGACCTTATGCACTTTATTTCGCACCATGTTTGATTTTCTGCTAGTACCTTGAATATTTTGAACTTCTCAAATGTTTATGACTTATTTCTAAGAAATTCCACCCATGTCAATCTATAATAGTTATCAATTATCAACATTAAATATTTTTCTCCTCCTGGTGCTCTTCTCATGGAAGGTCCACATAGATCCATGTGAACTAGCTGCAAACACTTACTACTTGAATGTTTATCTTTGATTTTTGACATTAGTTGTAAGTAGTATTTTGAGGCTTCTTTATTGTTGGTAGATCTCTAACTGATTTCTTCTTGCTAAGCTTGATGATGTGATCAAAATTGAGATGCCCCAATCTCCTATGCCATAGCCAAGATTCATCTTGTTTTCAGATGTAGAATTCTTCATTCTCTTCCTTCAAAATATATACATTATTCTTTGTTTGAACTCCTTTATCCAAAATCTTCCCCGTAATTGTAACATGACTTCATAGTCTTGAGCTCTAAATAGAACATCACAGTCTTTGTCACACATCTGAATTAAACTCAGCAAATTATGTTTTATACCATCTACAATTAGTACATCATGAGCCTTTCCTCTTCCATTGTTCACACTAATTATACCCTTTCCTCTAATTCTTCCTACTTCATAATTGCCAAATGTGACATTTCCAATTTTATTTTCATCTAGGTATACAAACTTTCTTTTATCTCTTGTCATATGTCTAGAGCAACTACTCTCCACGTACCATTTACTATTTTGATCTTAAACATATAGAACTAGGTTACACTTATCAACTTTCTTCTCTTATTTATTCTTTCTCCATTGCATGCAATCTTCTATTCTACAATTGTGTTCTGAGATGGTAATCTATTGTGTTTATCCAAACATTTATATGACTTGTCCCCAAAGTTATGATTGTAGAAACATTTAGTGATGTTAAGGAGAGGATCAAATGCATTTTTGTCTAGATTCATGTTTGTTTTGATGCTTGTGAATCTATTATTAACCTCACTTCTCTTAGAATTACCTCGATCATTTCTTGACATAATCTCTACACTCTATGGCTTTATGTCCAAATATCTTACAACAGTAACAATACCCATACAATTATTTTTTGTACTTGGTAGTGGATGTCGTTTGAGGATATAACCATCTTAACATTTGATAATAATGTATCCTGTCTCTAATAGTTTGTTGCTAGATTGTCCATTCCTTTTGTCTTATGCAATTTTCCTGTAGTGTTTCTTTGCAGTTGTTCATTTAATTTTGGATTGTTGCTCAATTTTTTGTTCTCAGATTGATGTGAACTATCATTGCCTCCCTTGACAATTTTTACAAAAGTATTTTTTTGTCCTCTGCTTTAGATTCACTGGATTCTCTTTCATAGCCTAACCCAACCTTCATGAGTGGAGACCTGTGAGCATTTAATATCACATTCAGTTTTTCATATCCTTTTATATGTTGAATATTCATGTTGAAATCAGTTTGTGCCTTTTCTAGCCTCCTTTTTAGACTTATCACCTCTTCTTCCAATCTTTCACATTCCTGGCTTTTCTCCTTTATTTGTTGCATCAAAATGTCTTCCACCTTCTTTGCTTCTTCAAGTTCAAATTTCAACTTGATAATCTCTTCTGAATTCAATTCTTCTTTTACATATTTTCCTGCTTTCTATTCTTTTGTTTAAGCTTGCCTATTTCATCCAAGGCACTGATCAACTCCCCCTCAAGATCTACCTCACCTTCCTCTTGTTCTTCATATTTCTCACAATCATTTTCAATTTCTTCCAAGTCCATCAATATGAATTCACTAGTTCCATCTTCACGAGAAGATTCATTGGAACTTTCAAATACAATGTTATCCTCTTGCTTGTAGAAGCTTTTCCTTTTAAACTTTTTATCTTTCTGCACCTTATTATACTTGTTCTTTTCTTCTCCTTTAGGCTGATTTTATTCTTTCTTATAAGGACATGTGGATGCATTATGCCCCACTCTTCCATAATTAAAACACTTAAATGGAAGTTTTCATTTGTATTTACCTGTACCTTTCTTCAACCTCCTGACAAATTTTGCTTCTTCTTCTAAGCATGAACATTCATTTTCTTCTATATACTTGTCTACCTTGAAAGTTGCATCTCTAGTGACTCACTTCCCTTTTGAATTCTCATCTCATATGCTATCAAGTAACCAAGTAGTTGATCCCTATTCAAAGTCTCAAAGTTTTTTGCCTCTTCTACATTGGCTGAAAACTTGGATTGAATGTAGAAGGTAATGACCTCAAAATTGTTTGAACAATTACACTTTCTTTGATTGTTTCTCCTAGATACATCATGAAATTTACAAATTCATCAACTCTTATAAAGAACTTAGAAATATCTTCATCTTTATTCATTTTTAAAGTCTCAAACTGTGTTCTATATACTTGTAATTTGGCCATCTTTACCTTTTTATCTCCTTCATGAATATTTTACAATTTAACCTAGATATCTTTATATGTCTAACAATGCATTATTTAAATAAATTTAGACTCACATAATCCACTAAGAAGTGCATTCATAGATTTTGCATTAGCTGTTTGACATCTATTCATACCCTACCATCACATCAGCCCAAACTTCTACTCCAAGAGACATTAAAACTAAGTGCTAAGTGGACTATTCAAAAATCATGAGAAATTAGTTAGTTACGACTACCTCTCATGGAAATGGTCATAGATGAATGACTTACTAAACACAGTTGAATCCCAAAATGATATCTAATATAATGCACTATGAAAACCCCAATACTTAATTCAAAAGAGTGAAGGAAACTCTACTTGAATGGTTCATGAGGCACAATATTGGCTAAGGTTTTGCAAATGGGGTAGCAAGCTAAGTGGGCTTGATTGTGGAGAAAACTCCACAGTTAAGCGCGCTTGAGCCAAAGGCGAGCTAGGATGGGTGACCTCCCGGGAAGTCCTGGCTACCAAGTGCAAGCCTCAGAAGTGATGATTGACGCTATGTGATTCATTTCACTAGTTTCAATTCCACTTCTTCACCCCTCTGAGCATCACCCGATGCAATGAGTGCTAAGTGGACTATTCAAAAATCATGAAAAATTAGTTAGTTACGACTACCTCTCATGGAAATAGTCATAGATGAATGACTTACTTAACATAGTTGAATCCCAAAATGATATCTAATATAATGCACTGCGAGAACCCCAATACTTAATTCAAAAGAGTGAAGGGAACTATACTTGAATGGTTCATGAGGCACAATACTTTCTAAGGTTTTGCAAATGGGGTAGCAAGCTAAGTGGGCTTGATTGTGGAGAAAACTCCACAGTTAAACCCGCTTGAGACAGAGACGGTCTGGGATGGGTGACCTCCCAGGAATTCCTGGTTACTAGGTGCAAGCCCCAGAAGTGATGATTGACGCTATGTGATTCATTTCACTATTTTCAATTCCACTTCTTCACCCCTGTGGGCATCACTTGATGCAATGAGTGCTAAGTGGAAATGGCCATAGATGAATGACTTACTTAATGCAATTGAATCCTAAAATGATATCTAATAATTAAATATGTCTTCATTCTCACTTTCCAGAAGGCATAGTTTATACCAGTAAACAAGGGGGATTTATTTGTTGAGCATCCTTCATGACTTGCCATTCTATTGTATTAGGACCTCCTTCTAGTTGTTAGACTGATACTGAAGGAACTTGGCTCTGATACCAACTGATATTTATATTTGGAAACAACTAAGAGGAGGGGGGTGAATTATTAATTTTTAATTTAATTTTTGCTCAACATAAATTTCTTCTTAGGCAACTAATGACTTAGGTATATGCTTGATTATTGATGTTTTTAGATATACTTATTCAGAATTCAAGATCATTCACACAATATTCAATAACAACATATGAAGACACCAAATATAAGTGGAAACCCAAAAAGGGAGAAAACCACAAATTCTATTTGGTTGAATGTGATATGAAGGAAAACTCCTACTTCCCCATTACATTAGATTTTTTTAGGCTCCAAAATACCAGAGGCTCCTACCAAAAAGGAAACTCCAACTTCCACAAAGTTTTCTACATGATACAACCCACACGAGGCTCATGCCTCAACAAGCTACAACATGTTCTTTATCAAGCTACAACTTGAAAAGAGACTACAATCTCCCAATCACAATACAAATTCAAGTGTTTTGGTTACTTGATATTAATTTATGCTTTCAACTCCGTTGCACATCTTCTCTACTTCTCTTCTTCAATTTTGTTCATCCTTTTTTGCTGCTCATGAACCCTCTCATACAAACTGTTTAACACCAAAATTCATCTTTTATTCAACAATGTATATTTTATAAGCATGGCTTATTGCGTGTTTGTATCCTCTGTAGGAATATGAAATGAGAACTTGTCTATTGGTCTTCTAAAACTGTTCACAACTTGTCTTTTCATTTTCAAATATGGAAAACATAATTTTGTAATATAAAAATAGAGTTAAAATAAAACAACTCAACAATAATGATTACAAGAGACAAATAGGATTTGTATTAACTACATTTTCCAAGCTTGTACCATACATTTTTCATGTTTAATGAAAATATATGTTTTTCCAGTTTGTGTTTCAATATATCATACCCCGTTTTTACATCAAAATAACCAATCAACATATTTATTTAATAATGTCCAACCTTCACATTAATTATTATAGCCTTTGCACTTCACATCACTTTCAACCTTTACATTCCTACCATCTTGTAACACTGACATTCAACATAAATTAATGTTAACACCATCATCACCAATCAATCAATCATGACCATTTGACATCAATGCCAACATAAACAACATACAAAAAGAGTTAAACGCACAATGTGCTTAGGGACCTTTGTCTATATTTAGACTGTAGGTGTTTGAATAGTTATAAACCTCATTTCACATAACTTTTCTAATATCTCATCACTTAAAGACATAGAAAAGGGGCCATATCCACATACCTCATTTAATTTCATCCATGACCACTTGTATGTGTGTATATAGTTATGATTGAGTTTGTCAGATGGATTTGTGGAGCTAAAATGCTTACGTTGATTGTACCCTTACTCGTGCTACACCAGGAAAAGTATCCTTTGCCCTTTGTATAGTATGACCTCCCTTGAGGTACTTCCTTCAAGAGGGGCATTAATTCAATGCACTAGTTGAAGTATTAGGCCCAAGATAATCCATACTTGACACTCTCCATATTTCCCTTATTATCTGTTGGTATTATGAGTAACATAAGAAAAATATTTACATAGAGACAATCACATAAGAACAATTATACTTCAACAATCACATTAAATTAATTTACAATAATAATACACACCCCCTCACTTACATTAGTACAATACATGATGTCTCATAATATAGCAATGTGGTGCCCATAACATAGTTTCCAATATGGTTAATTGGTTCAACCATATCCATAACTACCTCCTCAATATATTGACAAATCTCTGAACCGATTCTTTGTGATGTCCATATCTAACTTCTCTTATTGTTGTTATCTTTGATCATATATATACTTTAGAAGAAGTCTATTCTCATTATTAAAAATTTCATGATATCATAAGAATGAAATTTTCCCTCATACCCACTTGTAATGAATACTTATGATTCAATTTGGATGTTTTGAGTTGTCTTCATCTTTAGTCTTTTGAAATTTGCATCATCTTCATTATCTTCTTCTTCTTCATTTGGATCATCAATTATCATTGTATCTATATATCAATGTGTTGCATCATTATTTAATCATTTTGGATCTTGAGTAATTCATTTGGACTGCATCATGTTCAAATGAAGGATTTCTTTAGCTTACCCTTGACCTTTCCATCAGTTTTCTATGGATTACCCTTCAATCATACTTGTTAAAACTCGATGTCTTATGATGAAAGAATTACTTAAAGTTGCAATATTAGTTAATAAATTGTAGATATAACATACACCATACAAACCATATGAAAAATAGAAGATAGACAAGAACACAATGAGACACAGAGATTTTAGGTCCAATGACCAGGGCAAAACTCACAAGGAGAAAACCCAACTAGATTCTTCTTCTATTAGAAATCAATTGTTCAACAAAGACACAAAATACAATGAGATATCAAGGGAATTAAGAAGTTCACTAAATCTAAACTAGTTGTAGCAAGAAGATCTCTCATAACAACAACTAATGCAAACATTGAATCACTTTGGCTCACCAAGTTCTACTCTTACTCTCCAAGTCTCTCTCTCAATCTCTCAACTCTTCTCTAGTCTCTCCAACTCTCTCTTTCACAAGTTTGAAGTATCCTTTCACAATGCACAAGTGAGTAAGAGTGAAGATGAGAGGCACATATATATAGGAGGAGCAAGGATTTTGAGCCATGAAAGAGAGGTGTAACTCACATGCCCTGAGAGGAAGTTACATATTCCATTTAGGGAAGAACACATGCCCTTGTAACTCATGTCATTAAGGAGGTATGTTTTCCTTTGTAACTCATGCACTAAATAGGAGTATGCATGCCTTGAAGAAGAGAGTGTAACTTATGCATTAAAGAGAGCGTAAGAGGAATCTTTAATGGAAAGATTTTAATGCGAGTAAGGGTTCTATGATGAGATTTCAATGCACGTAAAAGAGTGTAAGAGGAGTGCAATAGATCCATTAAGTGAGAGAGAGATACAAATTGGTGTGCTTGTAGTTTTACCTTGATCCAGATGGAAAGAAACAAAATCAAATCCCTTAATTGGATATGTAGAGTTATATCCAAGAATGATTTTCCAATCTCTCTCCCTCTCAACCAGATTTGTGAGCACTTCTTTATAACTATTAAAGTTCCTTGAGGCACCACTATCAACCAACTAGTTGTCACAAGAATCTGCAGGAGAGGAACTAGAAAGAGAAGAAACAAGAAAGTATTATGATTGAGTTTTAGTTTCATTGTTATCATACCTTGGGTTCTTTGAAGAATGATACGTGAATCTACAAGAGAGGAACTAGAAAGAGCATAAACAAGAAATTATTTTGATTGAGCTTCAGTTGCATTGCTATCTTACCTTGGGTTCCTTGAAGAATGGTAGTTTTCTTTACGAGCAGAAGGAGCTTCTCTTCTTCTTCTATAATAAGATTCGTTGGAACAATTTTTGTAGTTAGATATTGATGCTCTTCTTCTTTCTAGACAGTCACGAGCATAGTGACCATGCTTATGGAAATTGTAGCATTGAACTTTTGATATTTTTTTGTTCCATTTGAAGGAATTTTTGGATCTAAGAGTAGGCTTTCTTGAACAATTATGGCCTCTTCTTTCTTTCTACCTTTTGGCTTAGACAACAAAGGCAGTAGGTTCTCCCTGTTCATGCTTGGGGATCCTTCCTCTGGAAATCATTTAGGCCTCTTTTAGACTACACTTTCCCAAGAGCTCATCAAATGCAGGAAACTTGTAATTGTTGTTGATGGTGGTAATAAAATTTTCCCAAGATGGAGAAAGACCTCCAACTGTAATCAACACAAGCTCCTTATTATATACAATTTCACTAACTATAGACAACTGATTTTAATTTTAGAAATCCTCATAAAGTATGCCTGAATTGTCTCTCCTCTGTTCATCTTCATATCATTGAACCGATTCTTCAAAACAAGAATTTGGCTCAAGTTATCTACTTGATACATTCCAATCAACTTATCATACATTTCTTTGGATTTATTCAAGTTGGAGACATAGGTGATGAGATGGTCTCCAAGAGAATCAAGGATACTCTTTTTAGCCTTGGCTTCTCCTTTGTATCTGGCCATGATAGCAACGTTAGAGTTATTTGTTGGTTCCGATAGCTCTCCTTCAACATACTCTAGTACATCATGTTCCTCAACAGTAATATCTGATCTAGCCTTCCAAGGGAAGAAATTCGAAGCATAAACTGACTACTCTTCATTCTTAAAGTAAGGAAGACATTTTGATATGCTAAACAAATTTTATCTACAAGCAGAAGGAGCAACAAGTATTATTTCAACAAATAGGAAGAGATATGTCAAGAGGATTGGAGTCCCTCGAGAGATTGTGTGGATATGTTCAGTTGCAAGCAATGTGCTTGGCACAACAAGGTAAGGTAATTGGTGTATTGTTATATTTATTTATGCACTAACAATTATGTGTTAATGACAACATGATGCAGGGAGTTGCATGGCAAGAGAGGTTGCCATGAA